>JAEIHY010016801.1:0-51270 GCA_018904565.1 Drosophila tsacasi | reverse complement strand
TTTCTAAATAAAATCAGTTTGAAATTATAACTCAACAAATGAAGATCTTTTTATTTGGATTTTTTCATATTTCATTCAAAAAAAAGTGAAGATGTAGCCAAAAACTGCACTACTACTACTACTACCCCTGCTATACGGCAATTTGCTTTCCTAAAATGCATGAAGTAAACTGAAAATTTAAAGTGTATAAAGTGGACATTCTACGCAGCTATTTAAGCCAAGTTCATGCCATGTATGCAATTTTATTTCACCCCGTGCTGCTTTCAAATCGCTCTGCAACCTAGTTGGCCTTTCGAAGTGAACTCCCCGCAGCAGCAGCATTTTATTATTCTTGCAATATTTTTGGGGCGGCCAAAGCCACGCCCTGTTGCTCCATTTGCATTGTGTGTGTGGGCGGGTGCCACCTCCGAAAGTTGGCGGGAGTTCAGCTGCATGCATATATTAACATGAAATTACAGACAGAAAACGGGCAAAAGGCAAGCGAAATGGCTTAAAGAGTTCTTGAATTTGTTTTGGGCGCGAATGCAGAAAATTCCGAGAGTGCAGAGGACAAGATGCTCCCGATTGGCATGCAAATGGAACGAGGGTCACTTCCGGTTGCCGCATCTTAAAGCTTTAAGTCCACAGAGCTTGACAGCCGCCGGATGCACATGCCTCGGCACTCGGCACGAATTGATTGGCGGTTTTCGGGACGTCCGTTCTGGCGGCTTCCCTCAAAGTCGGTCGCTTTGCCCACTGAGGCGTGACAGAAGCCGTCAGTTAATAAAGCGCATTATAATGAGACGACCACACCCGAGTGCATCCAACTCCCCAGGTTGCCGCAGATCACACCGCAAACTTGTCGCGTTGATGGGATACCCCGATAGCCCCATATGCCAGCCATCTTAGTCATCGCAAGGCCGGTGTCAGCTAATTAATTAACTTCCACCGAGTGCCACCGCTTGAAGAATTGAATAAACAGTCGATGCCTGATAAGAAAAATACTATAGTACCGGAACTTATCTGCTTACGGCATTATTTCTGAATGAAATTATTGACGTGGGCCTGATACCATAAATGGATAACACTAGACTGGTGATAACTGGAAAGGCTGGGTAACTGAAATATTAAACTAATTGAGTTATCAGGCTAATAGGTGAGGTATGAGCTTTTGTGCTTAGAACAGTGCCTGAGGATAGTTTTACAGCAAATGCTTTTCAGCAAATGAAGTTTTTTAATATTCAAGTTTTTAATGTAATTTAAAAAGCATTTTTTGGACTAGAGGTAAGTTTATGTTGCTGTAAAATTAAATTTTGATAGAATCCCCTCTTAAAACTCTGTAAGATTAAAGCTTAAGTGAATTTTATAAACTCCCAAGAACTTATATCAATAAATTGATTAATTTCCCATTTAAATAAAATACACATTCATCAAATACTTGATCTCATTTTCCCCTCTCTCTGACATACTTCACGTCACTTTTTGTCGCCGCGGCCTGCGGTCATCGTCCCTGACCTTAGACACACACAGACCGAGGGCTGCAAAAAAAAAACCAAAACCGAAAAAAAATCACAGTTGAATTTGCGTTCGGGCGTTATCACGCTTATCACACTTGTTGGTGCTCCGCCACGTGTTCGATGTCTTTCGAGCCGCGCAACTGTCATAAATCTTGCATACGCCCCGTGGGCATGCGCGGGCCCTGTTCCGTTGCCACGGCGTTCCCAAAAACATCGCACCATTCATGAATCCAGGCGATGTTTTTCCTGGCCGAAGACTCAGGACCGAGGAGGATGCTGCTGCCGCTGCTGCTGCTGCTGCTGCCAAGGACTGGACCGGGCCAACAGTCTGCTGTCTGGGGACTTGGCTAAGTTCAGACAGTTTGCGGTGATTCCTTCGACGAGACGGTTGCAAGCACGGCTCACGAGCGACTCGTCCTATCGCGGGGTTAACTGAGGCAGAAGACGCCAAAAAATACACGTATGCAGGCCGGACGAGGACGACCAATTCGACCACGAATTAGCCACAGTTAAGGGCTCTAACGCATTGCCGAACTAGCTGGCCGGAGTCCGTAGTCAATGCGGCTGGAGTTGGCGAAAGTTTCGCTCAAGTGTTGTTAAGTGCTGCAAAGTTTGCCGTGATAGTTAAGTGTGCTCTCGTAACTGAAACTCGGCCGCTTCGGATTGCCTCACACGTTTGGCATTTTCCGCACTCACAAGTTTTTTCGGCCCGGGCTGCCTGTCAAAATGTTTTGGCCCCAACTTTTCGTACAGCTACTGCTGCCGGTGCTGGCGCCCCACAACAATTGAAGTTTTGACAACAAAATTTAGTTAAGCCGCGGTTTCAAATATTTTTTTTTTTGCTTTTGGCTCGGCCTAGCCCAGCGTGGAGGTCGCGGTAAAAAAATAGTTTCGAACTTTTTGCAGCCTCTCGATCCCTGTTTGGTTAACTGCGTGTATGCGAGCAAAGTGAACAGATTGAACGTGTGATGTGAATGGTAAGTGCAGCAGATGCAGTTCAATTTCCGGAAAAAATTCCGTATTTTTCTCAGGTTTCTTTCCCCTTTCCAAAATATGTACAACACAAAAAATGTGGAAAATACAGTTTGCTCTTCGTCAAAACTGATTGGCAGTGTGCGAAAAGATAAAGGATTTTTGTGTAACGATAGAAGGAAGAGAGAACCAAATGCTGGATCAAGTTTCACTGCTTTTAGTGTGCCAAGAAGCATTTTTCTTGAATTAAAATTGAGTGTAGGTAAATGGAAATTGAAAGGTCCTGAATAAAAATAAATAAGTTTGTATGAATTGAGTCACAACACAAAAAAATAGTCAAAGTATTATAAAAGTTTAACTTTAAGCTGATCAAAATATATTCATCACTTGTGTATTCATTGTAGACTTTGTACATTCAATGTCTAACATTTAGATGCTCATTCCCTTAGTCTCTTCCCCTTAATAAATTTCTTATTTCCATCATAAATGCCATTTGATTTCATATTTCCCCCTTGTTTCCTTGCCAAGTCCAATTATGTCTACTAGCAACTGGCCAAAACCTAATTGCCATTGAGCCGAAGCCAAACGAAAACCGAAATTTTCAAAGACCTGACAGATCCTCTGTGTGGTCCTTTGTTGGGCATTTGCATGTACCTTTCGGGTAAATGTGTTATACTTGTGGTAATTGCTACTTTATTGCAGCTTCGTGTCCCCATTACGAAATGGACACGAGGAGCCCGATCCCCCAAGAACTCCTTCTTGGAATCCCAAAGGGTCGGACCCACATTTGGCATCCATCCGCATCCGCTGGCTCTCCCAGGCGCATAAATATGCTCTCAGTTTTGGGCAGGGACACATTACAATACCCCAGAATGTGCGTGTCGCATCTATAATTAAGTGAATATAAAGCATACGGGGGGCATGGCAAGGCACACAAGGAGGCATTCCATGCTCCCACACATTCTGCGAAACATTTGCACCAGAAATTGAACATGTCGTCCTGGTCGTCCTGGTCGCGGAGAATGCCCCTAGTTATCTGTGAATGGCATTTGCCAAAGACGTACGCATTTCATTCCGGTTGAAAGGGTATGCAATCAGACACTCCATGGGGACACTTTTGATCTCTCACCTTCTATGTCTGAGAATTTTTTCACTTGTGGAAGTTGTTTATAGAATATTAATAGGGGGTTTCTGGACAGCAAGCCATTTTTATACCTTATTTTTTAATGCTCGGATAAGCATCACAGATTTTCCATAATTTCCACACTCTAAGAAGTTATTTTCTTGCATTTTCTGAACAGTTTTAATAGGGTTTCTTTCACCTTTGTTAACCTCTTTCTCTTTTTGGAATTGCCCAAAGATTGCAATTGATTTTGGCGGTGCCAAAATGCTTTTGTGATTCCAGCCATAACCTTTAACCAATATTGTTCGCTTGGCCTGAACAGACTGTGCCGTCTGGTATTTTTGAAATATTTCCTCGAAATGTCAATACCGACATTCTCCCCCTCTCTCTCTCTCTTGGCCAAAACATCAAAGGGACCCGACCCGCTTCGTGGGACAAACATGAGGCATCGGGGTTGGTCCATACAAATGCGGACAAAGCCACACGTAGCACAACACACTTGGCCAACAGCAAGCTTGGCAAGTCAATTAAATTAGACGTAATATACGGCAAATGTTTGCCTAGTTACTGTTGCTTCTCCGCCACCAGACTCGGACTCCGTCTCCGCCTTTGCCCCTGCATGTGGCATTGTCCTTGTTTGCTCTTGGCTGCTCATGAGTAATATGCACACATAATTATGAAAAATACACAAAGCACTTGGCCGAACTACAGTGGAGTCTGGCTGAGATCAACACTGTTTAAATCGAGGTCGAGTCCTTCTCCTGTTTATTTTACTATCTGGGCCACACAGTCCATCGTCTGCGGAAGTTCTGCCTTAAAACAACAACAATACATCTGGCCAAAAACATCCACCGCCGCAGGGCAAATAAAATAATTACCGCCCGGGCAGTAAACACAAAATTTTACTGGTAATAAATTTTGCAGACTCTTGAATATAATTTACGTCCAACGGCCCATTAAACACTGATGCACTGCGTCATCTGGAGCTAAATTAACCAATGATTGAGTTTCTTAGCCCAAATAATTATCACAAAGAAAGTCTGATTAATGGAAAACATCAACCTGGCTGCTCTCTAAATTAAACCGGAATATATTCACCTCAGAAATGATGGTTGTCAAGTAATTTGAACCCCAGCGGCAATCGAAGTATTTGTAAGAGTCTGTAAGCCATTGAAACCTTTACAGAGATCTGCCGACGATAATTCTCTTCAAGTAGCTTAGATCCGTTTGTATCTGTGAAATGCTTTCTAGGACACCAGAAAAAAAACGAAAAAAAAAAGAAACAAAACACTTACGTAAAGAACAAAATCTGCGATAAATCCACAGAAAGCCGAAAGGAAAAAATACGAAAATATACGAATGAGACCATGAAAATTATGGGCAGCAATATTTTTGCTAGCTGGTTTTTGGCCCGTTTTGTTGCCTCTGCCATTTCTGTGGCCTAGACGACGACGACGACGCACACAAGGCAAAAGGCACGAGCTTAAATAAATAAAATAAATCAAAAATGTAAATCAACACTCAAACGTCGTATATCTATATATGTACATATGTATGCGGTTGGGATAATAATTTGCACACACAGACAGGATCTGGATATAGTAGTTGATGGCGGGATATATGGCTATATGGATATCTGGATATATGAGGAGCAGGAGGGCAGACTCTACTCTCATTAAACTCGCCTCGACTGTGTGCGTGTGTGCAGTCGTCCGTTGACTTTGCCATTCCCTCTGTGTGGTTTGTCATTTGGTGTCGGTCTGTAATGAAAGAAATCATGACAAAGCATTCATTTATAGCCCAAGGAACTGTTTGGATTTCGAGTGTCAAAGAAAATATTAAATTATCCAGGGCACACAAAAGGTTCTAACGAAGCATTTATTTTGTTTTATTTATTATTGCTCTGTCGGTCCTGCCCTCGTAGCGATATTGAGCAATAAATGAATCACTTACAAAATAAAATTCATGACTCCCCGAAATCAAATGGTGCTCAAAACTTTCTAATGTAATTGAGACCGAGACGCAGACAAAAATCAAAACGAAACAATGGACTCTGCCAATTATTTATTTATATTTGCTTTAAAACTTCTAAATTTTTGCCTTAAATTTTGCCTCTGGACGATTCAATTAAAACGATTCCTTTCTTATGTTTTGTTTGCTGACTCTGGGTGGACATTGAAAACCCTTTGACGAGTCTTAAATGGATCGGAGTCTTTGCTAAAGGAACACTCGGTTGTCCCAGCACTTTATGTAATTCCCTTCCATCATTTTGTCTGGGCCGGCCAGCCCGCAGCAAGGTCCTGTTGCCGTCCTGCCGCCACCTCTTCATCTCATTTGACTAACTGAAACGTGACACAGGTTCCATCCACCTTCCTCCGCTGGCCACCAACCTGTCTGTCCGTGTCCAGTCCCTCGTCAGGGATCCGGAGGAGAACGGCTGTCTGCCTGCCTGCATCGGCACATTTCTTGCCAGACTCCTTTGCTGAGATCCTTCTTCTTACAGCTGTTTATAATTCCGGGAGGAATCCACTTCATTTTTATCAGCATCATCACGGCATCTTGCATTTTTGAAATGAAATTGTCGTTCCATTTCTTTTGCCGCCTCACTCATCGTCGCCATCAGCATCTTTAATTCCATTGCGCCAACGTGTTTTTTTATATATTTTTTTCATCTTCATTTCTACCTTTTGGCAGCGGCTTGTCATTCAATTTGACGCCACATTAATTCACTTCTTTTTGCTCCTTTTTGGTCAGTTGATATTTGCATACTTTCTCCTTTTAATTGCTTCGTTATGCGACGTGCTTGTATTTCCGCTGTGCGTGTCCCACCCGGCGTATACGCAATGTGACAAGCTGGACCTCGACTCTCCGGCTGCCCGGGAGCTGCTCGGGAAGCCGAAATAAAAGTTCCCCTCAAGTTGATATCCCATAGGTAATTAGTACGTAATCAGCCAAAAGTTTCAGCACTCCCAGTTGTGCATTTTCCCAATTTAAGGCACGCTTAAAGTACGTTTGAATGGATGATTTAGCACACGAAAAAAGGAGTTACAGCTAAGAAATAAAACTTAACTGAAGAGAAGGTTTTTAAAAAAATGTATATAATCCTAAGCATTTGAAAATATGTATTTTTAAAGAGGTCTTAGATGATAAATCTTAACTTCTTAAATATATATTGGTTTATTTAGGTTAATTCATAAATACAAAAAAAGTAGGATTGTTAACTCTTAGAGAAATGTGAATTTTCCCTTGAGAAAATGCCATAAATTAATACGCAGTGCATTTTTAAGTCATCTATTAAATTTGTATTTTAAATTCTTCATTTAATGAGTCTTTTTGGCTAAATTAGAAACTAACTCTGCCGTTTTTACAGTGCAAATGCTGTGGAAATAGTTTCATTTTCTACTTACCACTTGCACTTTGAAGTGGAACTTTGGCCGGCACGCTTCCGGATCCGTTCCCCTGCCCCATTTCCCATTTCCCCACTTCACAGCCTCCCGTTTCATCGGGCATTTTGCACAGTTTTCGGGGTTGGCCTCTATTGTTTTGATTTCCGCTGTGGTGGCTGCCAGAGTGGTTCACGTCCACGACCATGTCGATGTCGATGTTTTGGGTTACGGAGCGGCGAGGCGAACCGAGCCGGGGTTACGGAGCGGCGAGGCGGAGGCCCGTGTGATGCTTCAATGGCAAACAATAATAAGCGCCTTCTGCATCTTGTTTGGCCGTTGTCCTCCATTCATCCGTCGCTCTGTGTCCAAGGGAATTGGGAATGAAGTCCAATGGATGGATTGAACGGTCCATTGCCAAGGGGATAGCTGGGGACACCGCAAAATCGAGCTGTGCAGGTTTCTGTTTGCCTTCGGGCGCTGGTTAAATTGGGCAGACAAATGTTTTAGCAACGTTGTCCCAGGTCCTTTATCTTTAGCAGTTTATCAGCCAATGACTGCAGTTTAAGTCCTGCAATTTCACTCCTTTTTTCTACAAAACCTCTGGGAGTCCTTCCACTGACGGTTTGCTGCTAAAACCAAATCATTTCCAATTCAGCTTGTACCCGAGAATATTTATTTTTTGGCAAATGAAACCCTAACGAACCCGACAACGCTTGGTAGTTAGTCAAATTCAATGACCTTTTGCAATATATATGTATTTGTATATATTTCTCCTAAATTGTTATTCGTTTTTGTATATCTCTGAATGCGTGTGGGCTGCCCCGAACTAATTTTTTTGTTTGCCATAATTTATTTGGACTTGGCCGGAGTTTTCAGTTTTTCCATTTACAAAGTATGTCTATGACACATTTCAAGGAATTTTCCGGCTGGTTTTGCTGTGCTGTTTTCTTCGGCTTTCACCATTTTGCTTCCAAATAATATATATATAGTGTATATATGTGTATATATGCAACTTTATGAAAAGGGAAAGAGACTGAGAGAGGGTGAGGTGGTAAAACAACTATTTGGCACGTTATTCGGTTAGACTTTTCTATTATTTTTGCAAATTTCATTTCGGGCCAGAACTTGGCAGGCAAAATTGTCGACAGCCGTCTAAGTGATTTTGTTTGCTTGAGAGAGAAAACCGGAGCTGACCATGCACTTGGCAAACAGTCCGCCGGACTTTCATTCGCTCAATAGTCATTGGGGAGCTGGTGCTCCGACTTGAAACCCGGATCCCGCATTGATTGCTGCTCCACGGCCTATTATACTTAAGTGCTTATCATAATTTGTGTGTGTAGTCTGAGGTCTCGAGTCTCAAGCCAAGGCCCACGTTGCCGGGCCGTGTAATTCCTCTCCTCTGTCGGGCATAAGTCGCTTTAGCGTCGACGGCGGGAATCCCCCCGAGAATTGGGGGAAATGGATTCTGCAGTGCCGGAATAGAAGTCGGAGTTGAAAGCTGAGGAGAAACAAAGAGCACAAAAAAAGAATGAGAAATGTAATACACTTTAAGGCACTTGGGACACTCGTCTTTGGCGCGTCTCCTTCGGCCTCACTTCATTTTGAATACACTTTAACTTTTATGATTCCATATTTCATACTTGTTCCGAGCCATTTATTCGCATATTGACGCCCACGGCGATTTGTTAGCTTAATAGGATTTATATTTGAATTACTTTTTTCGTTTTTTTTTTATAAAGTTTTGATGGGCAGGGAATCCGCTTTAATTAGCGGCGGCGGAAATGATTTATTGATTGGTCCTTGCTAGGGCAATGGTAAGCATATTTTTGTACAAAACAAATATTAAAGCCAAGCTCTAAATAAAAAAATATATTTAAAGATTAAAAAAAGCTGTTTTAATATTAAATATTGATATGAAATATTTTGCTGTTGCTTATTATTATATTTCCTTATTTAGAAAAACTAAAACCTTACCTTTTTAAATGCGTTATAATAATAAAAAAGGCAGCACTTTGATTTTAATTTTTTATGTAGCAAAACATGGAACAAATTTAGTGAAAAGGATTAGGGCTTTAACAATAAAAGCTTTGACAACTTATGCATTTTATGGCAGCAATAAAAACCATTTCTAGGCTCAATCAATTTTCAATGAACTTTTTCGGTTGAATCAATTTCCGCTAAAGCACATTTAATTTGTCCATTCTTACGTGCGTTTTTTATAGATTTTTAGGTCCCTGCATTAAATTAAATAAAAATCAGCTGAAAAATCCTTTTAAAGTGGCGTTGAATCCGTTTTCATAACGCAAAGCCATTTTGTGGGATTTTCAATGTCCCCAAAACAGCTCAAACCAAAACCAAAAATGAACTTTTAGTAGCGAAATTCGGCACGGAACCTACCCGCAACAAGCTCAGCGGTGATGGCTATTTTGGATTACTGTCTCCACGTTTTCTCTCTTCTTTTTTATTTCTTTTCACTTCTGTTTCATCCCGTCACCTTATCGTCTTCCTTTCTGGTTTTTCGCTTAAGCGATGTGGTATTTGCTTTGTTTATCTCTTGTTCCACAGCCTTAGTGTCCCTTACTTCAACTTTAAGGATATTATCCGTCCGAATCCTTTGTTCGGTGTTTTTTATTTCATTTTATAATAAGCAAAGAATCCAGACGACGTCGAAGTATTGAATGAAATCAGTTGGATGTATTCTTTGAGTTAATATTATTTTTCCTTCAATTTGTTGTCCTCTTTCGCCAAAGTTCGGTACTGATTTATGTTCACATTTTATTCAGCAGTTTCTCCTACTTATGGAGTATTTTTTTACTCTTTTAATGCCTCCCTCGCTGGTTTTTTATATCCGAAAATTCCATTAGCCGGCGCGAAGTCTGCAAAAAGTTCAAGGCACATTGATTGCATTTGTGCAGCTTATATTTTGGGGCAGGACTTAATATTTCCTCGATTTTATTATTTATTATAATTTATTTGCGATCCTAATCTCAACGCAAACATACAAAATAAATTCGGATTGATTCGAAAGTGAAATGGCAGAAGTTTTTCACAACTTAACTTCGCACTTGCGTGCCACAGGATTTAAGTATTGAAATCGGATTTAAGGGCAATAAAGTGGGGTGTGATGATGGGTGTGTCGAGGGTTGTCACCACAAATGCCAAATCCAAACAGCAGGGCTGCCACCCGCAGTGCGGCTTCGATGGCAGCGCGGTGGCTACGCAATATTTTCGCATTCATCTTCATTTTTTCACATTGTAGTGGCATTTACTTGGCGGTTTTATGCCTTTCCTCTTTTCGGATGTTTGTCCTTCTTCTTTTTTAATATATATGTTATATATAGATGTATATGTTTTATGTATGTGTATATTTAAGTGCCTTAACGCCACAAGCCGTGCTCTGTTGGCCTGTTTGTCTACGTTTATCTCGTTCGCCCTTTACCGATCGGATTTCCATTCGCAGCTTAACACCAGAGGCCGCATATCTACCGCATAATGTCGCCATTTATTTCCTGAACGGAACACCTACGGCGCGAGTTTGTGTCTTCGTCACTTAAATATGTTTAATATGCAAATCGAAATAAATAAATTCCCCTGGCGCTTGGCACGAGTTGAGTTTTTTAGGAATTTTGTCATAGGGCCTAGCTGTAAATTACAACGGGCCATGCATATTGATTGCCTTATTTCGGGCTTCATTACGGGCCTTATTGAATTCGTCTTAAGATCTCAAATATGGGATGTCTCGTTCACCCTTTCGACACTTTAGGCACTGCATTGCATACTTATCAGCCGA
Organism: Drosophila tsacasi; assembly: GCA_018904565.1. Taxonomy (NCBI): domain Eukaryota; kingdom Metazoa; phylum Arthropoda; class Insecta; order Diptera; family Drosophilidae; genus Drosophila; species Drosophila tsacasi. Next base: position 40,503 of record JAEIHY010016801.1, on the reverse strand, counting down.
CTTGTGTCAAATTCTGTTGCAGAGTTTCCACTGGCTAAGTGGCTTTTGGACTGTGAAAGTTCTTGGCGGAAACTTTCTGCTGCCAATTTGAATGGATAATTCGACACAAGTTTCGGGTCGCTGTCAAAGCCAGAGCGAAACTTTACTGTCTGTCGTCTACCCTGTATTTGTCGTTTCGTTTTTTTCCATATTGTTGTTATTCGTACTTGTTATCAATAAATAATTCATAAATAGACAGGCGTCTGCATGTGTTGCCAACAGCATGCCGCATTGATGAAGAATAAAAACACATTAAAATAAATCGGAAAATCCGGCGTCAAGCATACTTATTAGGGATGGCAAGGGGTCTCCTTATATTTTTAAAATGTGGCGATATTTGTAATATTTTGTTGTAATATTTTAAAGTATAATGACCGTAAATTGTAGCTTTTATTTCATTAAATACGTTCATTGACACTGTTTTTTGAAAAGTATTTCGGTCAGTAAATATGTGACTTTTATTACAAACTATGTATACATACATATATAATATTTTATTTAATTAACACATTTTTTTGGTTATTGAGGCATTTTTTCGATGAAAATACACGCACGTGTCAAGTGTGAGATACAATGTAGCGTCGTTTTTCTTTGAGGGAATATTTCATTTCGTCCTTTTCAATATTCATCCCTAATAGATATATTTTGACCTACGAGTGCCGCTGACACACAAACACATAAAAATGTCAAGCGACCACATTTCAAATTAGCACACACTCTCATGCCACAAAGAGGATGCCCACAAAATATAAAATAAAAATGCCGCCACAAGAAGCACGCGCATAAATACCAATACAAATGCGGGTATATTGCAATATAATAAACGTCAGGAGCAGAAGTCGAAGCATAGGGCGAGAAAATGGGGGCGAGAGAAACAAACCGAAGGACGAGGTCCTCTGTTCGGGCTCGGAGTGCCTTCTGATGGCGTGCTGATAACCCTTTTCCAACTTTTCTTGGCGCAACAAAAAACATACTATATGCATGCTGAAGCTCGTATGAATATGAATAAATATATACGCGCTTTAAGCTAACCGCGCTAAATCCAATTTGGCTAACAAGACATTGTCACTCAAAGCGAGTGCGTAACCGCAGGGCGGAGTCGGGGGTGGAAATCCCTAAGGAATTTTCGCTTATGAGTGCGATCGAAGGCAGTGACATTTAACCCACGAAACCCCTTGTTTTTGCGGTTTGAACTTTGCAATGACGAAGACATGTTAGGCGACGATTAAGCCACTCATAAATTTGGGTATTTACGAAATACTATTTAATCAAGGACACCAAGAAACTTTTGTGCATAGTAAAGAAATACCATTAAATGTCTTACTTTTAGAAGGCTAAGGAAAGAACATAGTCAAATGTATCTCATTACCTAATTTATAAACCAAACGGGTACAACTTATTCCTTGTTTAATTATTAGAATACAACAATAATTTGTTTTATATTTTCTTGGAATCATTAACCTCTTTATTACATCGTTAGCATTTTGTGCTTGAAAAATTATGTTAATATTTGAAACTGTTTTTTCCCTTGGCATATTCTCTCGGTTATAGTTAAGGCCAGAAGAGCAGAAATCGCGTAAACTCATTTAAGCCAGACGACGACGTCAACAACAAATTCGGGGCTTAATCCTCTAGCTTTCGGGCCACATCCGCTCATTAGTCTGAGGAGCAGGGCCAGGAGTGGGAAGAAGAGAAGGAGCAGCGCAGGAGCAGGAGCATATCTTATGTGTCCTATCCCATATAGCATATCCTTCGCAGCGTGGGGATCAGTCACTTGTCTGTCATCGTCAATGCGGCATCCGCAAGCCGCAAAATCTGTACAAAGAAATGCCATAAAACGCCAGCCGCAGTCGCGACACCCGCAAAACGTTGAAATGAACGAAAAATGTGGTTATAACATTTGGGCGCAGAAATTTACCGCCACTCGAGCACACACACTCGCACACCCCACACACCGGATGGCTGTTAACATAATTCATTTCAAGCGCCAACTTGAACGCAATGTGCCTCAAAATTCCTGGGCAAAAGACTAACGACTTTTAATTAAAATATCCCAGGGGATTGAGAAGATTTTGAACTTGGGAATTTACTGATATGGAAATGGCATTTAAAGGCGAAATTTATTGGCTTGATAGCCTTTTTAGCCGTTTCGAAGGGAGAAAACCAAAAGGAAACTCAACGGTAAATAGAAAAGGAAAACGGACCAGTTAAAAGGGAAAGGGATTTTCTCTTTTTTTTCGCAGCCACATATGATGACTGCTGTAAAGTAGCTCATCTTTTAGGAAAAGCCCGGCAAAGCGGCAAAGCCAGCTAATGGTGTCACCTCGCAGGGAATGGCAAATTAGCGTGGATTGCGCACTTTTTGTCGCGAATCAGCTTAAGGGGGAGGGAAGAGCCAAGAGGCTGAGAGGGTGAGAGGGTGAAGAGGGTCTCCATTCAGGTGGGACAGACACCTGGACGATGACAGGTGGCAGCTGGCAGCTGTTGACACACTCCACACCGCAGCCGTGTACAACATGTCGTATAAGTATTTTAATTAAGCATCAAGAGGCGCACAAAAACACATGAAGAGCAAGTTTCGCGTTTTAATTAAGACCCGCTAAACTAAGAAAGGCGGGGGCGCCTTAGCCAGCCCAGCCCCCTGAGACTGCTCCTTCCGCCGCTCTGGGGATCGGAAACTTTCCATTTAAGCTAAACTCACAGTTAAAATTTAATTTACTTGGCACAAACTTGCGGCGGCAGCTGCGCTTGCAGAATATGAACGACGGGGAAAAAAAGTGGCGGAACGCGTACGCGAAATACGTATACGTCATGTGGATTACTCATACGCCGTGTGCGCGCGTTTAAGCACCCGAGATGAGGACGCGGATGTGGATAAAGCCGGAGCTAAAATATCAGGCCACCGGTTCCTCGGGCGACAGGTGGCGGCGACTGGAACAACAATTGGAACAACAGCGGTGGCAACATCGACAACAAAAACATGCACACACATCCACGTCCAGGCTCTCCAGCATCCGTTGTAAGCCAAAATGGTCCTTAAATTGTTTGCATTTAAACGGGACTCGACTCTCGCTTCATGCCCCGGAAAAATGCCTGCATATATGGCACTGAATATCTGCGTATGTGCCGGCTGGATATTTATATTCGGCCTGACCCCCAGACCTCGCCGGGAATATTACAACATTTTATTTATCTGCAGAGCGTAAAAATATTTTTAAGCTGCGAGTGGCAAACAAACAGCTGAAAAAAAGAATGTTCCCCATTTAGGAACTGGATTTGTGGAAGCGTCGGTGGAAATGTTTTGAAAAACAATTGTTACACAGCGGAACAAAAGAGTTGAAGAGCGTTTAATTAAAAAATAACATTTAAGCTCTTGAGTGATAGAGAAACTTATTTTACTACTTCTCATACATACGACAAGACAATTTTTCTCATATTGTAAATATTATACAGAGAATTTTAAGCTTGATTTTCCCAATTTCCCTGTATTTCTGAGTGCTGGAAAAATAACGAAAGGAAAACTTTGATTTAACGAATAGCGATAAAGTATCACTGATGACGAGAACAAACTTTGCATACTTTTATCAATCACAACCGGGGATTTATGCGCTGCTCAGTTCGCGTTTTGTGGTCGTGCCATCCGAGTCTAATATCTGAAAGGTCTCTGTTTCCCTTTACGAGCATCCAGTCCCGCAGTTATTTAACTTTGCTCCTGCAAATACTTACTACAACTCCATTGTACACCCATTCGCCTGCGAAGTCAATCAGTGCGAGCTGGGTGCGGTGAGCATCCCGATTGCCAAGGAATGCTCTCTTCATTAGATTTCCTGGAGTCTCTCCCTCAGTCTCCTGACTATTTGCTGAAATTGTGTTTTTGCTCCACAATTTGATTTAAGCCAAGTGCTTGGCTTGGCTGGGCTTGGCTTGTGTGCAGCACTTTGAGTTCGAGTTGAAAAGCAATAATCCGGGGTGCAAAATCGATTGTGGAGTTTGCGGAAAGTGTAGTGAAATTTGAATGAGAGTTTATACTAAATGTGGCACAGTAATTCGTTTGTTTCGTTGGTTATAAACTGCCTTTAAAAGGAGCTACGCAAATACGATAAAGGAAACCTATACTCAGGCAGTTCAAATTTATGGATCAAGGGATTGAATTGAAAATCAATTATAACTAAGCCAAATATGGATTTATTTCGAATTGAAAAGCTTTTTTGTGATAGTTTTCATTTGGTTAAACAAACTTGCCATTCCAAACTACATTCGAAAAACCCTCCAAAAGAGTATACAAATATATATAGTTCTTAATACAAATTGACCAAGAGTTAGGAGTTCATCTCAGTAAGTATTTCTACGTGACTTTATTGCTCCTAACCCGGTGGGAGCCAAGTGTACGTGCACAAAAGATGAAAAATGTATCAAAAAGAAATCAAATAATGTAGGTAAGCAAACAAATTCAAACCCAATGGATGACGGCATGCCAGGAACATTTTGTGGTTCAAAGAGTTCGAGCAGCCACACGGAAAATCAGCAAAAAAAACCCCCCCGACGAATGTGTCGGCGCTAAGCGATAATTCATTTACCTGCCTTTAAGGCTACATCAAGATTTCAACAGGTGCCTCTGTTTGTCCTGCCTCTCGCAGCTATTTCCAATCTATATGCAATGTAAGCGAACGTGTAAGCATTGTAAGTTAAGCACCAGCTAGCTCACCTGGCAAAAGGGGCACGGGGGAGGATGATGGGGCTACCAAGTCACTCAACGAACTCTTTGCAACTGCAACAATTTTCCATCCACTGCTGGCTTGGATACCTCGGCTGCTGAGTTTCCGTTCTGCTCATATTGTCACGTGATAGTACATCGTTAACGGGGATTTATGCAGATTTTCCATGCAGGCAACAAGTTTTTTCCCAGCTGCGGGGCAGAGAATTGGTTTGAGAAAGCTTCTTTGCAGCTCAGCGAGCATTGAGATTTACTGTCGCTAGAATCTTATATAATATTTATTTCATATAAAGAAAACATTTTAACAAAGAGATATTAAATTTGAAGTTAAATTAGGGAAAGAGCTTACTGCCTTTTATTATACCTAATATTTAAAATCTAAAATAAGTAACAGACTTTGCATTATGCACACAACTCCATAGTTTTCCCACCCCAAACTGTTACTACAATGTAATTAAATTGCATTATAAAGCCATGTTTATTTAACCTCGAATCGTTGGCAGACACATTGTGGCCGCTTTGAGGACCTCCATGGGCCACATCATTAGTTTTGCGTGCGGGACTTCGCCATGTCGGCCACGGCACGTATGAAAATGTGCCCTCTTAATTGTCTGGCCGGCCAGGAATAACTGCCAGCAAATTGCGGCGTGCGACTGCTGTGATTTTCCACAGCTTGGCCTGGCCGTCTAAAAGGTTGCCCGGAAAAACATGCTCTGGGAAACTTGGGAAGTGCTAAGTTGATGGCAAGGACGTCGGCTTCACAAAATATTTGCTGTGACTCGGAGGACACATTTCCCCGAATGGCAAGGAAGGAGGAACGACGCCTCTGAGCCGGAGGGCGTGTCGAGTGCAAAGTGTGTATAAATAAATCAAAGTTTATTTAGTGACAGACACTCTCTGTACTTTGATTTGCAGCGGTTCAAATTTCCGCAAGCCAAATGGAGAAAAAATGAGCTCCAATTCAAAGGGTCTGTGTGTGTGCAGTGTAGCATTCAAAGGCTGAGGGGCTGATAGGAAATGTTATGAATGTGCAATCACACAGCAGTTGCCACAACAAAAACAGCAACCACACACATGTGTGAGCAGGTGACAAAGATGGAGGGCGGAGGCTTAGGCGGAGGAGAGCCCAAGGAAAGCCCCCAGCTGGCAGAGCTTAAGAAATGAGAGAAAGGTGAAGCACAGAGTAGAAACAAGCGGCAACGAACACAATGAAGCTTGCCAGCGGATATTAAAACTATTTTACAGCTGCTTTGTGGCCGTCTGCTTCCCTTTCAGCTTGGCTTTTCCTCCTGCTTTTCATTCCAGGCGCTGCTGCATGCACTTGACTTTTCACCATGTGTTTGGGTGTGTGTCTGTCTTTTCTACCCGGTACTCGTTAGCCGTCTGGGTATATTATTTTCCTGCGGATGTGTGCAACAGGCTGGGGGAAGTGGTGTTCGTCTTTAATGGTGGAATGTGAAACGGAAGTTGCGGAGCCACCATCTTTGACGGAGACATATTATGGGGAAATTTGCAAAATGCAACAGAATATGTGTCTGAAAAATTTAGAAACTGCAAATGAAATGAATAGGGGAAGCATTAAAAAATATTTAAGGATACAGGAGTGTATAAGTATACAAATCCGCAAAAGAGTTATCTTTTTAAAACTTTTCCTTCTAATATTCAGAAATACAACATGGGATTAGGAACAATGAGAATATTATTAATAATAAATGGAAAGATATAATCAGTTAAAAGTTCTCTGGATATCATATCACCCTTAAAATTAAACCTTAAATCATAGTAAAAACCCTGAAGTTACCTAACGTTACGTAAGGTATTTATAAAAGTTAGACAACGAGCTTCCTCCCATCGTTTTTCTGAGTAAAGTTAGCACATTTTTTTTGGTATTCGCCTTGGCTGTTTGCTTTTGATTTTAATTTATGATCCGTGCAATTTGTGAGCTGCATCCAGGCGCATGTCTTACGGCAATATTTTCACCCATTCAAAAGTTATTATGTTTGTTGTAGGAGGGTCTCCCGTATAAATTATCAGGGCTCTGAGCTTTTTGGTCTGCCTTGGAAGCCAACGGAAAAGCATTTATTTATTTTACACTTTTAAACTTCGACAGAGAGTGGAGTCTCCGGGAAGCGGAGAACGATTCAATTACTGCTGCCCCAGTGAATCCATCGCACAATTCAGGGTTAGTTTAGTTCTCCGGATTCCCATTCTGGACGTGGCTCTGGCTCTTGCCTTTGGCCAACTCGTTGCCCGCTTTTATGTGTTGTTAACACGTGTTCAAATCATAAAGCTTAACTCGTTTTGAATATCCTTTATGGCTTGCACAGGGCGCCATTGTTATGCAATGTCTTGATAAATGGCTTTTCAGAGCCAACTCTGTGGGAGCCTCGAACGCCTCTGAGCCCGCTTTACGGAGAGAGCGTGCCAAGCCCTTTTGTGAGTGTCTCAGGAACACTCGTGTTTTTGCCCCCTGCCAGGAGCAGGAGGGGAAACCAGAACCGGAGCCGGTGCCGGAGGAGGACCCTGCATATTTGCATGTCGGCCCCAAATTGTACACTCACGTGTTTGCATTCCCCAGATGTCCTCCTTTAAATGGTTTGGCTTTAGGAGCTGCAGCCCCAACCGATGGAGTTTGCAATTCCTTTCATAGCATTTAATTAACGCTGGAAATTCTGGTTTTACCACTGCTAAGGTTTTACTCCCACACCTTTCAGAGTCAAGCTTAGATCGTGTTCATCTGAATAATCGGGGTTAGCCAAGGATTCTGTAATGTCTTCAAATCACAGCCGTCGCTTCGAGTTCCTTAAGCTTTAAGACTTTGCAAAACGAGCAGGATATTTAATTAAGGGTAAAGGCTTTTCAAATGATTCAAGAACAGTCTGGGTCTCTTTCGACACATTAACCTAATTGGCTTTTTCTATTCGTGAGCTCCCTTGGCTAATAAATTGTTTAAGGATTACATGGATACTTAAAATTATATCCGGGCATCTTCATCTTTGGCACGACAACTTCTCCTCGCTTACCTTTTGGCTTTGCCAGCTTCCTGCGTCCCGAAAGGTGCTCAACTTTGTGGGTTCGAAATGAGATGGAGGACAGGACAAGGCCTAAGCCCCAAAAAGCCTAAACCTTTGAAATGGTTTTTTAATGTGTGAGAAGGGGGGCGGACGACCCGCCCACATGGCCAGGGCACGGTTCCGTTCAACTCAGTTCCTCCTTGTTCGTCGCCGAATTAGATTAAATATTTTTCGGGCGACACCGAGCAGGTGTAGGATCCAACTTTTGGGTTTGCTGCTGTTTGTCGTCGAGCTATTAACACCTTGGCTTATTGTTAATTAAGCCCGCTTGGTAACTGATATAATCCTTTTTACCCTCGTCCTCTGGGAACAAACTTGATTTGTCAACTCGGTTAATTACTGGTTTCGAGAGCTACTGCTAAGACATTAATGGCATTAATTAACTGATGGCTTTAGGGCTTAACCAATTCAGACACACTCAACGACTGTCGGACATGGCTACATGGGCCCAAAATTGATGGCATTTAAGCCAGAACTGAGCAGGCAATGGGCTAATTAAAGCTGATTAAATGGATTGGAAGGAAATAGGCGGCGGCGGGCCTAATCTCTGAGTTAAACTCTTGCTCCTCCGCAGGGAAAATGTCTCTTTGCAGGTTTTAATGAAGTAAAGCCTGGTGTTACATTTTTATAATTTTTTTCCTAATGCCCTTTCGGTAAACCTCTGACCCAGCCATGGCTTATCCCTAGCCAAATCTCAGCTTAAATACTCACATATTCCATTTACATGATTTCGTCTTTGTGGCCAGAAACCTCCTCCCAATCCAGCTCGAGTCTTGTTTTCCCCTGACTTTTCTCGTCGAAAAGAAAATATGACAAACACAAAGTGCTCCCGAACATGAGCTGAGAAAAAACAGAATGTCATAAAAATACACACACTTGTGCCCGGGACACATCCATACTATACGTACATAAGCTGGGAGCAATAAGACAGGTTCCATAAGCCAGATGCTGGATGCTGGATGCTACATGCTGGTCGGGATAATGGAGGCGGCGGGCTACGCGTCGGAGCAGACAGAATAAAATCACATTTTCGCAGCCAAAGCATTTATGATCCATTATGCTCTTAACTAACGGCTCCGGCTTTTGTTTTCGTCTATAAAAAAAATAGCAAGAAAAATAATAGGGCGATATGTGGCGTGCATACAAGGTCAGATTCATCGCTATATTGTATGGATGAAAGGCAGTCTACATTTCACAAAGAGACTTTACTTTTACTCGTATTGTGTTCTTAAAGTTAAATATATTTTATATATTTGCAAGGAGCCAAGAAGTCATTTCCGACTCTATATATATATTCTTGACCAGCATCAAGAGCAGAGTCGATCTAGCCATGTTTTGAAGAAACAAAATATTACTTATTTTTCAAAATATTTTAAGGGTTTACATCGTTAAAATTGTCACAAATTTCAAAAAATCGTAATAAAAAAAATAATTTTAATTCTGTTTGAAGATTTATAAACCTTACATAAACTAGCGAAGTGAATTTAATGCATTTTTGGCAAAGTTAAGAAAGATTTGAATATTAAATTGCAAACTTCAATAGTAAAAAAACTTCTGAAAGATAACTTCCTTTATTGTTTAAGTGTAATCCTTGAACAAATGTTGGCTTTATTTAATATATAGTCTTGATAGATTCATCACAAAATGTTATGGCTAAAAGGCTATCCAAAATTTGCAAATATTAATTATAAATTATAATTTTAGATTTTCTAAAATCTATATTTTCTATCTTGAGATATTCTTAACAAAAGTTTAACTTTTCTATACAAGTTATCATATTTCTAGTCTAACTATGAAACATAATAAACAATCAATTCAAAGCACTGACAAATTTGTTTTAAATTTACTTCAGCATTGTAGTGTATATATATTTAATTAATTTTAATAATTTAAATTTTGTATATCGGGTACAGCTAACTATTCTTTATTTCTACAGAAAATATATATCATTTTATAGTATTTATTCTTTATTTCTACAGAAAATATATTACTTTTTGATAATTATATGAAATATTCCCTAGAATTTCTATAAATATTATATTTCTTTATTCAGAAATTTATTTTCCCAAACCGACTATTAAAATATGATTCCTCCCCATTGATACCTTTTGGACCCTTTCAAGGACTTTAAATTATATGCTGCGATCGGGTTATTTCAAATATATATCCGGACAGACATCCGGAAGCTGCACATTCCACTGTGGACATCCGCAGTACGGTGGTGTATTGAGGATGTCAGGCATTCCGGGCGAGGTATTTGTCACATGGCAAGAACGAGAGCTGAAGCTGGAGCTGGAGCTCGTGGTGGAGCTGTGTGCTAAATAAATAAAATAGCTGGGATGCAACGCATACGTATTTGATCAAATTGCAGTCACTTGTCCGCACGGGTGTTGTCTGGCGTGGCGGTGTTTGGGTTTATTGTTGACACATTTTTAAGATGTACCCTGAAATATGAATACCAAATATGAATGCCGGATGCGAAGGCACTAGAGAATGTACAAAACACGTGGAGGCGAAAGTGGAGATGGATGGGCAGAGTGGTTGATGATATAGCCAGGCAGGGCAAGGATACGAGGTGGATGCGAATGTGGTGAGGCAGCCGTGGGAGTGACACTTGAGAACAAAAAACGCTTAAGTGGTTCAATGTCTAGGGCCAGAGGAGCCCGTCATCCCTGACACCCGTTGTCTCCTCGCTGACGTTGATTGTTGAGCGATAAGAGCGATGCCCTAATGACACTCTGGCCCCGACTGGGGTATGTCCTTCAGTTGATGGCCCCATAATCGGCTGAGTGGAGAACACATTAAAGCATCAGATTATTATGACTGCACATACAGGGTACATAATACACATATATTTATGTGGCACTGTCATGGTCGATTTATCTTTAATTCATGCCCTGCCATGGCCACCCGCCGCACACAACCGCATTAATCATTTAATTGTGACCGCGAAATCCCGACCATATTAACAATCAATTAATGCAATTCGAATAGGTTTTTCATCCCGCTATCGGTTTCTACATGGGCACCATATGCCATTGAAACTACTTAATCCGATTGGAACAAAAGTAAATCAAGGAATAATAAAAAAGAGCTCATAGATTAAACCGCATTATTATTCTTTCGCCCTAATTCAATTAATGTGATGAAAAAGTTTCAATTTCAAATAGTTTACTACGCAAAAAATATAACCATAAAAGCGCATGGATATTTGTAAAGAGCTTAAGGGAAAAAGTGTATACTCTATTTATTTTTACACAATGCTAAACCCAACGAATGCTTTCCAAGTTCCACCAATTATTCAGACCATGTGACGCAATTATTCGAGTGTTATGACCACTAATTGTCCGTTTTCCCAACGCTTCAATAGACTTTAAAATGCCAATTGAGTGGAAATCGCAACATGATAGAACATAGAAACACACAAAAAAGTATAAATGAGCAACGCACAAATGCAGTACTTAAAAAACAATAATAAATAAATCGCAATGAAAAACACATGTAAAGAGATAACTAGCTGTGAATTAGAAGTGCAATTGCATAAAAAAAAGGGAAATATTTCCGTTTTAATGGCATGCATACTTGCAGATTTTAATTAAATCACTAATTACGCGAACACAAGTTTGCATTAGGAGACGACCGACCACCGCAGTGTTAATTCCGTTCAAAATTGTTGAAATTAATTAAATTGAACTTTATGCTTGATAGGGACAGTGCAATATGCACTGTATAGTATATATATCGGCTAAATAATTGATGCGAATTGGACAATTTCATGTTGTTTTCCACATCAAAGAATATGAAGCCAAACATTCCGTGAATTTTATTACGTTAGGCAGCAGTTTTTATGTTGAAGTTAATGAAATTAGCATTAGCAAGGATAATTAGGATGGTTGGAATATTAAATAACTTTGGTTTCAGAGAATAAAATGTGTTAAAGCCAGGCATAGGTATTGGTTACCTTTTGAAGCAATGTGAATCTTGAGTCTTCAAAGAGTTATTTCATAACCCAATTTAGTATGCATTGTAAACCCAAAGTTCAGTGGGTATAATCTCTTCTAACAACCCATCTGGGGCAACCTTGCTTTTCCATTCAAGTTTCTTTTTTCAAACCCCACACAGTCAGACATTTATATATATTCAAACCATACAAGTCACTCCGCAAACACTGCCTTAGCAGCTTAATAAATTCAAGTATATCCAAAGATTTCAAAGAGACCATGTTTATCCGAGGCGATGCGACGCGCGACGGTTCTCGCGCAGCGGGGAGTATTCCCCAGGTGCCCAGCTCGATGACCCCGTACGTGGCAGCCATGACACGCGGTCCCTACACGCTGACCAATCCCGTTTATTGCAACCCAAATCCCAACCTGGTGGCATTCGATGGCCAGGTGGCCGACACCACGCAAAAGCATACCTTTAATATCAAGAAGCAGACTCTAATGAGCAACTACCGCCACCACCAACGCCTGATTCCGGTGGCCATCGGCAAACAGTCCCTGTCGAAGGCCCGTTCCAATCTGGCGACGAACGAGCAGCGGGAACTGTACCGCCAGCACCGGGAGCGGATGAGCCAAGTCAAGGGCAAGGTAAACACCTGCCTGCCCCCGCCGAAGATCACCATCGAGGGCAATGGGATGGAGTTGTCCTACATGGAGATGCTGACCACTCTGTACAAGAAGAGCAACAATACGCTGCGCACCTTCACCAAGTCGCCGGAACGCCTGGCTGGAGGAAGGTGGCGCAATGCCGCCCTAGCACGGAACAAGGAGCAGCGGCAGCTGGAAAACAACAAGAAGTTCCACAAGGGGGGCGAACTCTTCGAAGCGATGGCGGCCAAGTCGAAGAAGTCCCATGATTCCTTTAGCTACGAGATCCCGATGCACGTCCTCCATCGCTACGAGAATCTGATGGATCAGTGCGATGTGGGCGTACTGTGCAAGCTGCTGCGACCGCAGATCTACCTGGATATAGAGGTGCCAGAGTGCCACCTCCAGGGCCGGCTCTCCATCCAGCTCTTCACCGAGGCCTGTCCGCAGGTCGTCCTGGAGTTCATGCGGGTCTGCACGCGGAACCGTACCCAATCCATCGCCTTCACCCGTGCCATGTCACCCATCTGGCTGGAGGGCAAGATCGAGATGTGCTCAGAACGGAACAAGGGAATAACCAGCATCGAGCACGACTTCGAGACGCTGAACCACGGCGTGGATGCAGGCATCCTCTCGTTCCCCAGTCGCTACGTTCGCTCCACTTCCAGCTCTTCGGTGAACTTCACCATCAGCTTCAAGCCGCTGTCGACGCTAAATGGTCGCCGGATTGCCTTTGGCAAGGTGCGCAAGGGAATGCAGTTCCTGCTAAAGATTCAGGAAGCCATCGGACACCTCGCCAACGGACACGAGAAGATTTTTCTGACAGATTGCGGCATCCTCTGAACCTGAGTCAAATTTGATGTACAATTGCATTATTGTTTATAGAATCATTAGACAATACTTTACTTGGTAAACAGCTCGTTAAAATAAATTATTTTTGTAAATATAAATATAATATATATTGTAATGTATATACGACGACACAATCAGAAAAAGGATATCAATGGGATAATTAAAGGGATCTTATCATAACATATATTCAAAAGTTAGAAGAGTAATTTCTGTAACAAATCCTTTAAAGCAGAATTAAAATCATAAAGAGGGCGAGTAAACCCTTTTTAAAACAAAAAATCATTTATTTTTTACAAAATCTTACAAGTGATCCATGGATATACTGTCACCCTATAAAGATTTAGTCTCAGCTATGAATACTCACATCTCAGTTTCAAATTCAAAGCAGTTCAGGCAAGTCGTACCAGTAAACTATCTATCAGTTAATTTTAATTCTTTTTTTTTTCTGTAAGTCTGTAAGTTTGAAATGTTAATTTTATTTTGTAGTTTAAGCTTAAACTAGAACCCAACTATTAAGTTTTAGAGAATCTGCCCAAGATGTCTATCGTTGGCGATGGCTTGAACAGTCCCCGAAAGCAGGGCGGAATGGATTCAGAGAATTACCCGTTTCCCGACAAATATTACATGCGAAATACTCGCACCCTGAATGTTTCGAGGGCCGACCTCACCGAGTTGCCGATGGAGGTTATAGAGACGGCTCGTCAGGAACTGGTGAATGTTGTGATTCTTGACCGCAACTTTCTGGAGGAGCTGCCTAAGTACCTGAACATGCTGTGCGACCTCCTCACCGATCTGGTCCTCTCCAGGAACCAGATCTCCTACGTGCCCACGAACATTTCGCTGTACTCGAAGCTCTCAATCCTAAACCTGTCCAGCAATCTCCTCTGCGAGCTGCCCATGGAGCTGGCTGCACTGCAGGTGCTCAAGGAGCTGGACATATCTCACAATCGCTTCGACCACCTGCCGCGCTGCATCTACGAGCTGCTGAACCTGGGCAAGCTGCAGGCCCACGACAACTGCATCAAGGACATCGATGCCAGCGACCAGGGACTGGGCGCCATGAAAAACCTGCACACCCTGGTTCTGAACAACAACGACATCCAAATGGTGCCGCCCCTCCTGGGTAATTTGACCAACATCAAGCAGCTGGAGCTGTGGGGCAATACCTTCCGCCTGCCGCGCCACCAGGTCCTGGCGAAGGGAACATCGGCGGTGCTGGCCTATTTGCGTACTCGCATTCCTACATAAATCAGACAATTATAGTATTTCCTTAATTTAACTCGGCGCAGATGCACATCAAATTGACAAAAAAAACGACGGCCTTTTACTTTTCAACCAAATCCGAATGGTATTATTTTATTGTGAATAATAAAAGAATATATAGAGAAAGAAACATGAAACCGGATATTGCTTTTTGCTCTTGAAAGACTTTTTTAAATGTTATATAATGTGCCATTGGATTTTTCAAAGACATTAAGTAGATTTGGAAAATTATGGATAAGTCATAAAGACAATTTAAGTTGCGAACAGAAACACACGATTAAAAATCCGAGCACACAAAAACCGCATTCTTTATCTTTTTATCTTAAAATTCAATTTTAAATAATAAGAAATAATTCCTTTTCTGAGCAATTATGAACCAGATACCTATTTAAAATGCAGAGATTTATTGTAATTTATATAAAAAGATATTAGTTTTCCTACCACCTTATAAATCCTTATTCATTAGAAAAACTCCAAATGACTTCGCTTATTATTAAAATAAAATATACAACTAGTTGGCGTTGAAATAGCCGGTTAAGCACAACTCATACAACTCATACTTATTCGGCTTTGGCTTCAATCAAAATGTCGAAAATTTCGAAACAATCGGTGTCGGATATCAAAGATGAACCACCCAAACTGCCGCCAACCCCAAAGAAAGCCGTTACGTGAGTAGTTCAATTCCTACTTAAGGACTTGCCTGATTTCTTGGAGTTGTGCAGTCGTAACAGATCCTACGACGATGATGCCTTCATCAAACTCTTCGACCATCGCGGAGGTCGGGACATCATAATTATGGATAACCATGGCGTACCTTTGCGATCGACCTCCAGCCACAGGCGTACCGTTTTTCTTGTGGGCAATCTGAAGCCCCTTCTGTACATGGCCCGGAATGTGGTCAGGGATCTGGACCCCTCCAACGATATAACATTCATGCGCATTCGCTCCAATGTCGGCGAAGTACACATGACCCTGGGATCGGACTTTATGTTGATAGTCGTGCAAAGGTTCAAGAAGCAGATCGCTGTCGCCGAGGCAGGAGATAAATGAGCTGTATGTACGTAGCTTTATATCGTTCCAGTACACATTAAATGGCAGCAATTATGGCAAATGAATCGTGGTCGAAATTGATTTTGGGGGCTAATTGGTAACGGGCGAAAGTTCTGGCAAGTATAGTGCTGCATTTACAAAGCCGGAAACTGCATTGAAGCGCCAATTAGCGCCACATACGGTTATTCATTTCGCTTGTCAGTCGATTTTCGGAGCTGGACTTTGTGAGGGAAACGGCGAAGCTCGTAATTGAGTTTGCGCTGCTCTCATTAATCTTCGCTGGTCTCTTGAATTTGCCTTGCCTGGCAAAAAAGGGAGAAATAAAACAAGTTTCTACAGAGCAACAACCACAGATCATGGCAAAAAATTAAGTATCATAGCAATTTAATTTCGCATGTCTTATTTTTTGTGTCTTGATGAATAGATAGATTTGTTTTCTTTTTTGTTTTATGCATTATTTTATGGGTATTGAGCTAAAACAAATAAAAGAAAACGAGGCTTAGGTCACATTTTACAATATTTTTCAATTAAAAGGGATATAATTTGACCTTTTAAATAATTTAAAATGTTTACAAAAAAAAGAAGGAAAATCATCAGAGTAAACATAAAATAAAAGGGAAAAGTATGCACTAGGGCTTTGGTGTTAATACATTTTGAAACCATTGTTTAAACTATATTAATTACATGCCCACAAATGCTTTGTTTAAACCTTATGCAAATAATTCAGTTTCATAATAAGTAAAGGCCATATTTTTCATACTGATAGAAGGTAAACAGATAAACTGGTTAGCTTGGCTTATTCCTTTTAATTATTTACTCTTATAAAAGTTCAATTAAGTATAATAAAAGGAACCAAAAGAAGTGTATTTAATCTCTTAAAATATATTCCAAACTAAAATTATATTGCTACAATAGGAATTCCTTATACTAATACTACTTATTTTCTTATGGAATTTCCACACTTAAAGCAGAACTAATCTTTAGTTTGCCGATGTGGTTATGAGATTATCCATCAACACGGTGATAATGGCGGCCTAATTTTCCCGTAGATCCCTACATGTGTCGCCAACAGTTTATCCAAACTATTATACCCCCGAATAAGTGTTTGTAATGGCAAGGACATTTACCCGTGAGGCAGGAAATGGCAAAGGCACACAATGACTTTGTGTTTGTTTTACAGCCCATTGTGCGGTGAATTTTTCGGCATTGTTTTAGTTTCAAATTGCGAGTATTTATTCAACCTGTTGTAGGGCTAGGACCAGGACATGCATGCGGACAGCGCCATTTGCCCAAGGGCCCTATGTACAAACGTATGTGTTTTGTCGACATTTAAGCTCCCAGGATACATACCATTGTGTTGGTGTTTGTGTTATATTTTTTTTTCTTTGCTCTGTTTGGTGTTACATTATTCAATGCGGTGCAAATATTTATGGTTTGTCTCTCGCCAAATGCCAAATCCCTTAAACGCAAATGCGTGCCGCTGCAAAAAGCAAATACTAAATAAAGTTGGCTTTGGCGAATCGGTTTTGTATGAATTACGGCGGGAAGAGGGAATTACGCGATCGGATTAAGGGCCAGCCGCCGCCGTTCGATTCGCATCCATCATATTTTTGAGAGGGAGTGCAAGGAGCAAATTGCGAAATCCCTCAACGTGATTAAGTGACCGGGCACGACATATGTTGACATTTAATTTATTCGATTCGTTTCGAAACGAATCGATTCGATTGGGTTCGATCGGAGGCGAGTGCAGCATACGGGAGCAGTGCGTTGACTTTCAATGAATATTCGAGAGTTATTAATAATGTAAGAGCGGGGAATTTACATTGCAGCCACTCCGCAGAACGATGAGCGACTGCCGTTTTAATTACCGACTTCATATAAAGAGTTCGTTGGTTCCTTAAATTATGGAAATACCCAATACTCCGGCATTCGAGAATCCTCAATTTGCCCAGGAGGCTTCAGATTCCAATATTGCGTCGTCTGGCGGGCGATGAATCGTAAAATTGCGTACAAGCGAATATAATTCCGTCTGTTACGGGAAAGCTTAAGGGCTATTTGGCCAGACGACACCGACGCCACTTCAACATTATCAAAATGGCTGCTGGGCAATGCGAAACACCCCATTTACAACCTAACAAAGGTGGGGCTCTTCCCCTGGAAAATTTAGCAAAAACCGAACGCTCATTACGCTGCTCTCAAAACACTATAACCTGCATTTAACTACGAATGTTCATTTGTCTGTCGCGCAAAAGCCGATTACAAAATGTATTTACTGTATTTATTTATGGCATGGGCAGAAAGTCAAACCTTTGTAATGAATATGTGGTCGGTCGATCGTATTAGCAAGCCCCATTTAATGGCTTTTGTATTATAGGTGTATTAATCTACATTTTTAAGATATTTCTATTTAAATTTTAATAGGCCTTTCGGGTTATTATAATATCAGTCAGAAGCACAGATCCCAGTGAAGGAGTAATTTTTCCTTATCCTTTCCTTCGTATTGTAATACTTGAACTATAAGTTTTCTAAGCAAATCGATAGTTTATAAATATTTAAATTCTTATAGCTTAGTCAGGGAACTTACCAACAAAATGATCTCATGAGTAAACATCCCTGTAGAGCTTCTCACCTCCCTTTTCAGACCAAGACCTGACCCTTATTCCGTGTTCCTTTCGGCCAACACACATTCACATGAGTAATGGTCTTCCCCTTTTGCCGCATTTGCGGACATTCATCATGCCAGCCAATCCCGACATGTGTTGCCCTTAATTAGTTCCATTTGAGCCTTTTTCTGGCGATGTTACAGGAGATTAAAATTTATCCCGCCCCGTATTTATGGACGCTCTCTCTTCCCTCATCACTTGGTTTTTTTACATTCAATAAAATATATATGCATATGGGACATTGATTGGGTTACTTGTCCAATTGGTCACTGGAAATCAAATCAGTCAAGGCGCGGATTTTGGCCATAGTGCCAAATGCAATATTAATTGAATGCATAAATTCAAGATTCCAGCGAGGGCAATTAAAAAATATGTATTTATATTGACAGCCTGGAAATTATTACGCGGAATGTCCGCTGGAATAAAACTATTTCCATTGTTTGCTGGAGCGAAAGTGTGCGGGGAAGCGGCATTGTTTCGCCAAACAAAAGACCCCACTGGCTTAAAGGCATTTTTCATTTTAATTACTTTCCAATTAAGCCTCAATTAAACGAGGTCCTTGAGCCTCCGCCAGCAACTTAAGGCCCCGGCAATTAAGAGGATATCACCAATCAAATCCAGCGACACCATTAGGCCCCAAAGAGAGATCTGAAGTGGAGAGCATGCAATCTGCCGATTTAATTAATGAAAACACATATCGGATATGTCGGGAGTTAATAACACAAGGCCGTGGCAAAGGGGAATGTGACTTCCGATTCACAGGCATTAATTAACTTCAACTTTCGGTTGTCGGCGCAATAATCTCTTTCCTCGCACACAAAGTCCCTGGCAAAAGCAGAATATACTTCGAAAAAAGCGCCAAGGGCTGTCCTTTAATTACAGTGCAGTACAGTGCAGTGGCTTAAAGAGAAACATCACCGACACCGCCGTCGAAATAAGGCCTTTCCACCTGCATTTCCGCCCACTCCACTCCACTCGCCGCCAAAGGCTCGGAAAAGTAAACCAGCACAGGAAACTCTGCTTATTTCGTACTTGAAAACTAACATGAGCTGCCTGGGAAAGCCAGTACACCCCGCAGCCAAAGATAACTTTGTGCAATGTGTTTGTCGTTGTGGTTGACGCTTTTCCAAGCCAAGCCTAGTTGCCATCCTTCAAGTCCTACATAGCAGCGGAAATTTTGGAATAATTATATCAGGGAAATCATCTCGAGTGCATTTTCAGCAAAGAAAAGTTTGTTACTAAGAAAAAAAAAAAACTGTGCTTTTTCAAGAATATATCAGGGAAATATGGTTGGGAAACGGTGTAATTTCAATATAATCATTGTGAACTATTTGTTATAAAACAATGTATATTTAAAAGGTAAAAATTATATTTATTTTTCTTAATTTAAAAGTCCTGAAAACTGTTTAAAGATAACTGCATAAAGCCAGCTAAATCCAAGGAGTATTGTCAACCGGCACCTGGCTCTTACCACCTTGCCAAGGATACGGCACGTTTATAGTCCTGCCTGATGCCTTAAAATGTCTCTGCTAATTTCTTTAGACGCTCGCACATGCATTGCAATTCCTTTAGAAAGGTGGGGAATGGGAATGGAGCCAGTTTTGGGTAGGTAAACGGAGGCCACCGACTGCTCCTTTCATTTTTGCGGGCAAATACTTCATAACAAGTTTGATGCAACTTTTAAAACATTTACGCCATTTTCACGTGTACGTGACCACGCATGGCAAACGCTCGAGTTGTACCCGGCATACACAAAACACACACACACACAGAGTGGGAATGTTCTTAGGGGATTCACTTTATGGCTGCGGGGAGCTCTTTAATTGCAGCCAAGCGGGTGATTATTTTGGCAAGTTTTTTAGCCTTTTTAGCCCTTTTACGGCAATGCCAACAGGGCTTCCTCATCGTCTCTCTGCGGCGCGAATAAAAATCACAAATGCCTTGCACGTATTTATTAAATTCCGTTTGCACCGTTTTGAGTTGGAAACTTTCGCATCCGCCCCGAGTACGTGAATGTGTTCATTGGGGCCTTGTGTCGGATCCGGGCTCGCCTTTGTTTGAAAACATTTTTGCATGCCAATCAAATCTGTATTGCCGCCCCATCCCCCCTATCCTTTTGCCAGTTGAATATTTTAATGCTCTCATTATTAACTTCATCGCTGAATCAATAATTTAATATGCTACTGATTTATGCATGCGTCGCATTATTCCCTCGAATACGTCAATTTCGGGGCACGTAACTCTATTATATTATATTGGAGGTAAAACAGGTTAATTTCGTTGCGTGGTAACCCAAACACATGAAAAGGAAATATCCAGTTTCCATTTGCATATTGAGCGTTTGGAGAATAATAACATTTGCAATTAGCAGATTGCCGGCCTAAAAGGATATTAATCACTGAATAAAGTGGTGATTTTTCATCTCTAACAGACTACGAACACAATTATTTTTATAAATTTATTAAATGGTAAATTTAACTTTAGGTAGCTACAACATTACGCATTTTAAGCGGCAACAATTTAAGCCGTACAAATCCCTTATTGTTTTCACTTTATTTTTAATAACAAATGATATATTTTACTAAATGCAAATTGAGGCTCATGACACTCCCATCTCGCACTTTCTGTCTTTTTAAATACTTGCAAATTATTCATGTTTTACAGACTCATATCAGAGTCATAAATCTAAAAGTGGCAAACATCTCCTCTGGAGTTTAACAAATCACTTATTATTTAAAAGTAAACACACAGCTTGACATGGCAGAGTGACATTAGCCAAGTGTTTGCGTTTATGAAACTCATTTCGTAATTCATTTGCCTTTTGCTAATGATAATTCCAGCACGTATACGCCACGTTGACGATGAGGGATTTCAACTTTGCGAGAGTGACATCTGCATGGGATTAATTAACGCATCGCCAGGTGTGCTCTGTGTGTCATGCTTTGCTGGCTCCATCAATAAGAAATTAGTCATGCGGAAACGGTTGACAATGTCAACCAATTTTGAGGGTGTTTTTGGGGAAATTTGCAGAATTTCCAAGAGCCAAAGCCAGGCAATCTGTGGCCTTAACCAGTCAATTTACGCCAGTCGCTTTTGCGGGGATACTCGGCTAAGCACACGAACACACAGGACAGGAGGACAGAGAGTCCTGGTCGCAATCTAGCCTCGAGCACTGGTTCCATGTTCCAAAAAGGATGGGGCAGGCAGCTGGTTCCTTGGTTGGTTGCTTGTGGGCGTGGCAATCAGTCAACGGGGCCGCCGCCGCCAGGGCATTTTGTCAAACGGAATCTGCTTCGACCCATGTGCGAAGTGAGTGGCCTCAAAGAAGATCTTATAAATAAGCCAGAGCTGGGAAAACGCAGCTAAAAAAATGAGGAAAACTTTACCAGCAAATTTGCATGTGAAATTTCCCCACTTTCTAGCTTGTCACCACCACTACTTCAATCCTGCTGCCTCGGCTCCTCCTTGTGCTGATGCTACACATTCCCAACGTAAATGTGCATGAAATGCATCTTTTTTCTCTCTCTGTCTGACGTTACGGCTTCGTGCATTAACACGCACGCACAGAGGGCCCACACACACACACATACACATTCTTTGGAAGGACAAAACGCACTCTGCATGCCGAATCGGTGTGTCCTTACCCCTTGGCACTTCCTGCCCCCCGCGCTGCAGTTTGCGTCCGTTCTGCTCGATGGTGCCCTGTTCAGCTCCTGTGGCATTGTTTTTTATGCCCAACCATTTCGGGCTGTCTTTTTTTGTGGGTCCAGGACTCTACAGTTTCCTTTTTTTGGGGTCAGAATGCACTACTGAAAGTTTTGACGAACTGTGAAAGTCATCTGAACCATCCAGGACTCGGATATACTGTCTTATTTTTTTAAATTATCATCTGTATATCCTTTAAATTAAGGAACATTTGATTCGTATTTATTATATATATTTTAAAACTTAAAACTTAATACCTTTTCAGTTATTTGTACAGTGCATGGCATATCCTGGTTCACCGTGAAATGGTTGCATATTTCTTAACCCCAGAGGACAAAAAGCCAGTCGGACGTGTGCGTTGCCAGTTGTTATTTTCGAGCTGGCCAAATCCAGTGGCAAGTAACTGCTATAACTCTGCTATAACTCTGGCTGCGGCTTAAGTCGGATACCGAGGCGGGTGCGACATTTGAGCAGCTGCAACATTGCAACATTGCGTTACTGCGGTGGCGCCGCCTAATGATATGCAATAGTTCGCCGCTAATGGTAGCAACTTGAGTGTAAATTCGCAAGCGGATTGCGGCTCTCTAATCCGGCAACTAAATTATTTATTCTGCATTTGTCTTTGGCAATGTCATCGAATTGGGTTTCACGAAGTCGCAGCAGCAGCAGTCGGGTTGTGCGGCTGTGGTGATTACAATTTGGCATGGAAATTTCGTTTATTTTAATGGCATTGCCCCGTGACGACGCGGGGGTTTTAACCAGTCACCAGTTACCAGACATTCCGTGCCCTTTAGCTGTTGGCCCTGCCATTTATTGCCATTTTCGTTGTGCATTTTAAAACAATTACGCGGTCTGGCATTTGCGTCTGGATTGGGTTTCCTTTTTTCCTCCGCCGCCCTGTTCGCTTCGATTCGGTTTTGTTTCGGTTTCGCAGTTGCAACTCTTCGATTACGCCAGACTTAACAATACGCGAATTTCCTCTTTTCATTACTTGGAAATTGAAATGGGTTTTATCCCAGACACACACTGATGGTCACGTTACCCCACGAACTAACCAATTCCTAATTGATTTAGCCAAAGTCGAAGATTTACTGCACATGGAACACGGCACACGGCACACGGCGCACTCTGCTTTGTTAATGAAAAACCTGAAGCTGCAGATGTGAAGCCAATAGATCCGGTACACATTAGCGTACTAAATCCAGTCCGGGGACCAGGGCTTAATGCCAGCCCGTTCGGTTATATATCATGCGGTGATTTGTGGACTTAGCATAAAACCAAGCGGCCCGACTCGGCACCGACTCTCTGGCGACTTTGGACGAGCCACGATAAATCAAGGCGGCAGATCCGGGAGCTCGGGGTCCCTCCATATACTACATTGAGGGGAGATATATACTGGCATGGAAAACTTAATAAGAGATGCGACAACAAACAAATGATACAAATAGACAAATAGACAGACGGCGGCGACTGGGGGAGTGACAGGGGGAGTCCTTTAAAGCCACTTCCGTTGCACAGGACATTTTTCAGTGTCGGCCCAGAGGTGCCATATATAGTAGGGAGAAAGATATCAACGTCGGACGGGGAGTGCGCGTATTTTGATTTATCGCAAACAACCTCGACTCATCCAATTATACCGTTAGCTTTCATTATGTCAGTGTGCTATTTTGGGAGCGGATGTGCCGCCATATTGGGATTGTTGCGCCATTGCGCCGCCATTGTCTATGCAGAGTGCCCTCCGGAGTCCGGAGTGACAACACTGCGGTTTCATCCTGTTAGCCACTCTCTCTCTCTCTGTCGGTCCCTGCCAGGACAGGGGATAGGGGAGAGCGGACAGGGGACAGCGGACAGGGACTCCGACTCGTCTGATAAATCGTCAGCGCGGCATCGCTTTCACATGCTTTGACTTGATTATGGCGTAACAAATCGTCGACATTTTGCATTCCTCGCTGCGGAAACGGAAGCGGAAGGCATCTGCGAAAGAAACTGCTAGCCGGGATTTTGTGGCCTGACGACAAAATGGCCCAAAAAGGCAAATAGGCAATATAGAGCTCACTCAGGGCCGCCTTTAACCTCATACAGACACTGGGGAAAATAGCATGAAATAAAAATTATAAATGGCTTGCTTCTATGAAATAATATTTCACATTAGTTATGAGTGATCAAAAATGTAGATTGGATTTAAGGAGAGGTTAGTTTTGGGGTTATAAATGATAGCTTTATAAACCTTTGATGGAATTTATAAATAAAAAAGTATTAGTATAAACTGTACAGAATTTTCTACCATTTCCCAAAATAAGTACTTCATTATATATACGTCTATGTTATATTTAATCCCCTTAATATTTAAGACCCAATATAAACCTTGTTAATCTCATGACTCTCAGTGCTTTTATGCGCTTGACTGGTTCACAAAGGATTGTGGCACTTACTCGTATCCACTTTTTTGTTTTGTAATTACAGCCCAGCCATGGATCTGAAGACTGGCTCACTCCTGGTAGCGCCCGCCGTTAAGAACTCGAGCTGCTCGCATCCGCGCTACTCGGGCCACAATTTCATCGCTCACATTGGCATCGCAGAGACCATTGAGGCTGTGCTCATTTTGGTCCTCACCCTGGGCGTCATCGGGGCCAACTGCCTGGTCATCTTTGTCATTAACAATCGGCGCTATGCCGCTTACATTCACCAACAGGTGAGAGAAAAAATCCACTGGCTCACTGGATGAGTTGCTAACACCGCCTTTTGTCTTATTTTGCCACGTCAACAGCCCCGCTACCTGCTCACCTCCCTGGCTTTGAACGACCTGACAATCGGTCTGTTAATTACTCCATTTGGCCTAATGCCGGCATTGTTCCACTGCTGGCCGTACGGAGAGATCTTCTGCCAGATACAGGTGAGTGGGTCAACAACAACAGGTGGAAACCCAGCTCGGAAACACGATAATTTGTTGTTTAATACTGGGGATCCTGTTGTGGCTACAGCCATTGCGGTCAATTAACTCGCTTCACAATGCCGGATAATTAGGGGACACAAGTGCCGGAGATGGCCAGAGGAATGCGATTATCCGGAACAATGTGTAATGCTAATGTTAACAGGTTGAATTTGAGTGGAATTAAGTGGTGAAACTGGATAATTCTATAAGCTTTCATACCTATTAATAATAAGTTATTATTGATGCTAATGAAATTAAATTTGAACAATAAAAAATAGAAACAGTATTTAAGAAAGTTATTTTATTTGTTTTCAAAGCCACTTCCTTTTATAATTTATTTTAATACCGAACATTCTCATGAACAAATTTAATTAACTTTTGCCAAGTGTGGCCCACATTGTTTAGTTATTTAGTTATTTTCCATCTAAGATTATTGGCAAAACATACACGCATTCTCCGCATAACTAACTCTTACACCACACATTCTGACAATTAATAATCTCATATTAGCCGGGCCATTCTGGCGCTGCGAAAATTCCCATTAAAAGTTTTTCATTTTGACCCGGCCGCAGGCATAGCGCAAAAAATAAATACAAAAGCAAAACAAACCCCGAGCGAAGGCCGCGCTATGGGCACAAAAAAGCCCATAATATAAATAGTAGTGGTAAAATTCTGAGCCGAGCTAAGCTGGCCGACTAACACCCTTTCCCCATTTTCCGTTCTATGCATTTTCCAGGCCCTGCTCCGCGGCGCGCTCTCCCAGCAGAGCGCCGTCATCCTGGTCTGCATGGCCGTCGATAGATACATGTGCGCCCTGCATCCGCGGCGCTACTACCAGCACTCCAGCAAGAAGGTAAGATACGTTTTTGGGGGCACCCAGATAGGGCACGCTCCTCGGCGATCCTTAGATCCTTGTCGGGGCCACTCTTGGCCAGTAAACAAAGCGTTGGCGTAATTACGAGAAATCAAGAGAATCACGCGCCAATAAAAATCAACTATAACACAATGGCACAGCGACTACAGCATATTGTCTGCGAGCCAATTACGCAGGCATAAATAAGGATAATGGGCTTTAAGCTCTTTGACAGTCATTAAGAAAGCAAACAAATGGGCGGGGAAGCCCCGGAGAGTCCGGGGTGACCGAAGAGCGACGGCAAAACAAAGCACCAACAGATGAAGAATGAAAAAGCAAAGTTGGCAGAAAAATACGACCCAAAAAAAAAGGGAACCAGTGCCGCCGAATAGACATTGGGAAAGTGTATAAAATGAAGATAAAAAAAGCGAGCAGAAAGTTGGCCTAGAGATTCTTCTTCTCCCTTTTTTTTACGCGCAATGACTTTGGCAAAAGGGCGACGACCACAGCAAAGTCCTGTTCCAGGACGAGGGCAGGCAAATGAAGCGGCACCTCCCACGGAAACCGCAGGAAAGCCGGGGCCAAAGAGCAGCAAACGAGGCACCAACTCTATTTCCCATTCCCAGTTACACACTTACAGCGTAATTTATGGGTCCCGCACTGTAAACAAAAAGGAAACTAGATTGGGAGAGTGCCTGGGCCAGGACACCGAAGCTCCAATGTTCTTGCTCTCCCAAGACTTAAGTGATGGGAAATTTAAGGAGCATAAATATATAAACTACTGTTTCCTAATCAATTTGATGTATTAAAATAAAGAGCATGATCATTACAAGAAAGATATTAAGAAAAATCTGGGATTTTATGGGTTTAAAGAAGACTCCGGAATAATTAAATGAATATTTCAATTTTCCATTCAGATTGCATTAATATTTAGTATTTCAAACTAGTGTTCAAATAAAAAACCCCTTGTTTATTGTTTTAAAAGTCTAACAAGTTTTGAAGGGTTTTTAATTTCCTGCAAAACTATATTCATCGAGTTTCCCCCTTCGAAACTCTCAATTATCCTTGTTGGTTTTCCAGAAAAGTTGTAATTCAATCGAACGAAAGAAAATACAATCAGGCAAAATACAGCAATGGGAAACCAGAGGCATATCAATGCTGTAAAAATGTATTTACATAAAAATTGCGTTGCTGTTTTTATGCTGCCAAATCGCATCTTTTATTGTGGTTTTTTGTGCAATCTGGCCTCTGAAAATGGGTGCAAGTGGGCGAAATTGGCACTCGGCCACGCCCCATTTATAAAAATTGGAGTGCGCAGTGTCGAAAATTAATAAATGGATTCTGATTGTGGGTATACTTGGAATGCCAGAAAAAATACCAATGCTCGAAGGGAGCTTGGTAATGGCATCACAAACTTCTGACTTACATTTCTTTACGCACTTTTAAAAGCGCCATAAATTGAAGCTCTCGTTAAAATAAAAAATGCGTGGATATTAATGCGTTTTTATAAGCAAGTAAAAGTCTGTATTGAGAGGTTATAAAATTATAGAAGTCCTAAAACATATTTTTAGATGATTTGATATTAAACTTCAACTCTATTACTGTAAATACTTTAAAATTCTTCAAATTAATTACATTTTCACCGAATTTACTCGAAAAGTAAACTTTAGCATTTCAACTAAATATTCTATTTACATTTAAATATAATTTCCTTACCTTTTCGGTCGCTCCGACTGTTGATATTCTCTTCTGACAGGCAAAAGTTTTAAATGTAATAGCGCAAATTAAATAATATCAGAGCCATAGAGGCAGACAAAAGTTGTTGTTCAGTTTTTGCTGCCATTTTCAGCCTGAATGCGAAGGCGTTTTCTCTTTCGTGCTTTTTTCAGGTGGCTGCCGTTGAGGGACAGGACAATATTCTCCCATTTGCCCTGCCAGAGCGGCGCAGTTATGAACTCCGGACGACAGTTATGATTGTGGCAGTCTTTCGCATTTTCAAAAAGTATCGCTTTCCCACTGCGGTCGCTGGGCAAAGGCACTGTTTTCTAGCTGTTTTCGACCTAATCAAAAGTTTGCTTATTCTATTTGCGGTCTGTCAGAGGGAAATACTATACAAACAAAAGAATTCAATTAGATGTAACGCAGGCCAACTTTTAGCTCTGCTGACCTTATTTTTAAGGAATTGTAACCAAAATTATGCAGATTCGATTTTATTACCTGAAATGCACCAGAAACGTGCCCAAAAGCCCATAAATCAACCAACAGCTGCGGGTAACTGTAATTCCACTAATTGTTCATCTCCTTTGCAGGGCTGTGTGGCCATATTGAGCTTGACCTGGATTATCAGTCTCACGGTGTTTGGCTTCCTGGTGCTGCCGAAAGGTGAGTCCACGCCTTGGATTAGCTCTTTTATATTAAGTATGCTCTCGAACACCTCGCTCCCGCAGGTTATTACTTCAACAATACGGGTCTAATGGCCTGCGAGCCCTTCTACAGCAAGCCCTCCTACAGGATATTGTCGACGTGCGCCCTGTACTTTCCCACTACGATGGTCCTCATGTACTGCTATGGCTCCAGCTTCCACATGAGCCGCTTCCGGCTGAACGATCCAACGATGCCCCTCACGGCTGCCGCCCATCATCCGCATCCGCATCCACACCCCACCGCCGCCCAGCAGCTCCAGCAGATGCACCATCAGCAGCAGGCGGGGATGCACTCTCACCTCTACCATGGCCACTCTCACCATCCACATCCGCTACAGCAACAGCATCAGCACCCACACCATCCGCATCCGCATCCGCATCACCTGGGCCACCTGGGCATGGCCATGGGCATGGGACTGGCCGGCATGCCGAACATGACAAACAAGATTACCAAAAAGGTGAGCCAAGCTCCGGCTTCAAAACAGTTTCAGCCACCCAGTGGGGCAGCCGGGGATTAAGTTAAGAGTAAATAGAATTAGCTTTGGCTGCATGGACAAACAAATTGTTAAAGCTGTTAAGGGATCCTTAAAAACCATATTTCACCGACAACGAATTGAGTTTGGGAATGGGAAAAACTCGTTCTAAAAGTAAATAAGGCTGTAGGGCGCTGATTTTTGCTGGAATTTATTAAGGGTTTTAGAGAAATTGTGGGTTGTTTTATATATGCGATTTCCATTAGCTTTGTTTGCATGCGGTTAATATTTTATTCATGTTTCAGGGATATAATATTATTACAAGGTTAGGAGGATTTTTTCTATTTTGGTTCAGGAAAATATTATAATCGTCTATGTTTTCCACACACACATTTTTAACCCAATATTCATACATCTTAAATTCCTGATATTTTTAAAGCATCTTTCTCTAAAAACCAAACCAAAACCATAAAGTTTAAGAGTAGTTTCAAGTTTACTATTTTATATATATTGGCAAACAGTCCTCCAACTTTTAATATGTACTTCCAAAGATTGTGCCCATCCAGGAGAAGAACTCCAGCGGATCCACCTCACGTTCGATGGCTGCCATTTCGCTAGGCTTCATTGTGATGGTCACACCGTGGACTATTCAGGAGATAGTCACTGCCTGCACCGGATCGAAGGCAAGTGTCCTTTGGGTTATTGTTTACCACGCTTTCGTGTTTCTATTGCGAACCACGCGGCGCATACGTAATGAGGCCACGTCGTTCTCATCAGTTCTGATTTTGTGACATTCTCAATCCGCTTGCAGCTGCCGCCGTTCCTCGATTTCCTTGTCACCTGGACGGCGCTGAGTAATAGCCTGTGGAACCCCTTCATGTACTGGCTGCTCAACTCCGATTTCCGCCGTCTGAGTCGCCAACTGATGCCCAACAAGGTGAGAGAAAATGAGAGAGAGACAGAGAGCTCCTTCTGAAGTCTGTCCATGATCATCCGCAAGCCCTGTAAATCTGTCATAAGTCCTGATTGATTGATTCGCTTAGCCCTTATGCCAGCACCCTATCCAAACATTCATTGACCGGTCCAAAATATCTGAAATATGCTTACATTTCGCCCAAGTGCACATCCTGCAGCTCGCATATTTTCCAGGGGCTAGCCAGTGCTTAAAGGCAAAACTTTTTGGGAGAACCAAAAGCCGGCAAGCTCAAGCCATACACAACCTGCCACAACCCCATGGCATAAATCCGTAGCCGAAGGTGTAAGCTCCAGGAAGCTGCTGCCAGACTGGCTCCAACAAAGTAAACAATCAACAGACCCCAACAGCAGCAGCAGCAACAACAACTGTAGCGAGTCCTGAAAAGTGATTTTGAATTATGAAAGAGCAAATCCAAAACGGCATTTACATCCACCATTCACCATCCTATACAGCTCCCAGCGTCCTCCAGCCCCGATTCTATTTTGGGTGAACGCAGTCAAGTTGCATGATTTACTTCCGGAGAAGGGGCACCGCCGGGGGTCAGTTTGGGGAATATTTATGGCACAACCTTGTGCCCGGCCAGAATAAATGCGAATTCAAAATCCTTATTAATTTTTGTGCGAGACGAGTCAAATTTATGATGCCCTGCACCCAGAAAAAAAAGGGCATAACGAATATTTATGTAAAGGTCTTATTTAAATTTCGCTACAGTTTAACGTTTTCGTTAAAAACATTTCAAGGGTTTTATATATTTGTGAGAGTGAGACCAACGCAAGACACTTTTGATAGGAAAATTTAATATAATTTCTGAATATTAATAAATATTACTTATTAAAAAAAAATATTTTAGCTAAGTCTCCTCAAACATGAATTATTTTCACCATCAATAAGTTATTTTAAAAATTATTTGTAAACTCGGTATTATTTTTTAATGATTATTATGTAGCTAATTTTTTTGTTGTGACATCCTTTCCCGCTTTGTGTTTGATTCCAGTGTTTCCCCCACGAGGACACGCCCGAACACAAATCAGCCTGTTGTCACATCAATGCAAACGATTTTGAAATCACAACGCTTCCGATTCCACCGGAACCGCCATCGTCCCGCCCCCCAGGCGGAGGCAGTGCCGCCGCTGGCAGCGGGGCCACCGCTTCTAGTGGCGGCGGAGTGGCCAGCACAATTGGTGGCTCGGTGCTGGGCATCTGCGCTCGCTCTCGGGCTAATAGCTTGAGCCGCAGTGCCTCGCAGTACATACGGGGCACGATGGGCGGAGGAGGTCATATCCACCAGGCGTCAGAGGCATACTCCACCACGCGGCCAGACATCGAGGGCCTCTCGGAGAAGTACTGGGGCGAGATCCTGGAGCGGACCGTCAGCTCGGGCAACCTGAGCGCCATGCAGAAGAATCTGCCCCACCTGCCCTACACCCACCACCTGGTGCACCAGCTCCACCAGCCGCAGCAGCACCACCAGCAGCAGCAGCAGACCACCTCCTTCAGCAAGGCCAGCGACCTGCAGCTGAACCTCTCCCAGGCGGCCACCGCAGCCGAGCTGGGCAAGTTCTCCAATTCAGAGCCGAAGCTCTGTGAGCACCTCTTCCACGACATCAACTGTGCCAAGAACAAGGCCGCCGGCGGAGGAATCATAAATGGCCTAGGCGACGACTCGTCCGCCAAGCTGACCTGCGGGCGCAGTATTCCGGATATTTAGTACGCAGAGGACGTGATCTTGGCCAAAACTCAGCTGCTGGCCCGTCAGGCCAAGTGCACGCATCACCCACAGCACCAGCTGGCCAGGATGCGGGCCCACCAGCACACGGGCAGCCTGCGGTTCAGCCGGATCCGTGCCGCCTGTCATAGTCCGCCGCCGGAGAAGGCCTCCGCTGTGGGTATTCCCTTGGCCGAGTACCGGAAATAGTTGGGCAAGATTGGATTGGAGGAGAGGTATAACCCTCGGGCGGAGTAGGGAGTGAGAAACGAGCAAATATCTATAAGATTCCATAGGTGTACGTACGTGCGTGTATGTGTCTACATAATATCGTCGAGGCAACCATGAAGCTACATATTTGTGTATCGTCTATTAGGGTTAGGATTAGGATTAGGAGCTAGGCGATTAAAGAGGGTTGGTTCGGTTCTTAGTTTCACGAAAATCTTTCGATTTTGTTTAGATATCTAAGAGAAGATGTAGAAACTTATATTCTAATAAGCTGCCTTCAGTTCATTGAAATCATAGCATACTTTATGGCGGGATTTTATTTCCCCGGGAACTATAAATATGTAGTTAACATTCTTTAAAAAGAAATTGTGAATCAAAAAGACATCTCTTTCAAGTTTCTTTTTTTTTAAATTGTATCTATAATTTCTCAAAAATGTAAGCCAGAAGGAATACTTAACAGAAAGTCCTTAAATCAAATAAAGTTGGTGAAAGTAAATATACCAAAAAATTGACAGGTAAATGGTAATATTTTCATTAAACTTTCTGCCTGCCCTCTATCGATTTCTTCAACTCCAAAGGTAGACTGTTATTTTGCCTACTTTAAGTACTCTGCCTTCCGTAAGTCCCCGAATTGGGGGCTATTACTTCTACGACTACACCCATCCAATCGGAATCAGCCAAGTTAAGCAAAGCGTTAACCATAGTAAGTGTTCATTAAGTGTTTGTGATACCCTAAGTTTCCCTATAACAAAAAACAACATATTTTAATCGTAATTGTTGAGTGTTGTACGTGTGTATGTTTCAGCTTTATCGAAGAGTAGAATAGAAGCTAAATAAATGGTTTTGGCCAACTTGGTTGGCCCCGTTCTGTGCCAAAACAGAAGCCCGAAATAAGAAGACATAATAAAGACAGAGATATCAGACTTTCCTCTCAGATCCTGCTATAAATTCGAAACCCTCAATTCCCTCTCCTCCTCCTCTATTCCCTAGCATCTAAGGATCAACGTAGTCTCTAATATTGGCGGATCTAAAAGCGTTGTGGTTAATCATAGTCCTAGTTCCATAACAAAAAAAAAATAAGGAAAATTTACTCACTGTTCTACAAAATCAAAATCAAATCCTAACTTTGTGATTGTCAAGAATTTAAGTCGGTCGATGTGGAAATTAATTGTTAAATCATTTATAATTTGTAGCTAAGTAAAACGATAGTTAATGCGAAATCAATTTACACTTTAAGTATATTTATTTTAGTTATGTAAACACTAGTCATATACTGAATACGCAAACAAACAAAAACTGTATTTAAATAAAAATAAATAAATATCACTAAAACGATTTGCATAAAGTGTGTGTTGCTATTTTTACTTCCTCTTTTGCTTACTCAAAAGCCAATTTCATAGCAATTACTCAGAAACCATTAAAAAAAGGAAGCCAAAGAATGGACCCTAAAAAAAAAGAGAAGTAACAACACCCGAAGAAGAATTCCCAATTACATACAAAAACACCGACGTAATTCGTCCGAAGCGTTGCTAAATAAATTAAAAATTATTCAAATTTGATTTTTATTGTGCCAGGAACGCGTTTTCCCACGAATCCCACTGCCTCCGTGCCCGATATGACAGCGAGGCCCAAAATGCAAATTAATATCGCATACTGCGCTTAGATTTTCATTTGGCCACCTCTCTGTGGGTGGTGGATTTGAAGGGAAGGACAACGGGACCGAAGGAAAATGCAAGATAAACGAACAAGAAAAGTTTGAAAACTAATTTTCGCAAAACAATTTTCAGAAGCCGTCGTCCTCGCTGCTCCCCCTGCCTTCGTCCCTCTCCCAGGGGGCATTGGCTTCTTTGGCAATTTGAATCTCAAACCGAATCCGAATGTGGATTCTTTCGGTTTTGCCTGGGTGGCCCTAAAAAATTACACGGTCCGCTGCATTTTGTAACAATAATCGCCGGTGTTTGCCATCTGACCACGCCCCCAGTGCCCTCGCGAAAGCTTGCCGCCTTCCTCCACAGAAATCCTGTCCAAGTAAAGTCCCAAAAAGAAGAACTTTTCGCATGAAAGTCAACTTTTTCGGCCGCCCCTGCTCCATTCGCGCTTCTTTCTTTTTTTTTGCCTCTCTGATTCCCATTTGTGTTCGCCATCTGAGTTTTCTGTATAATTTGACGCCTGCCGGGAATTGGATTGTGCACCAGCCTGCTCCTTGAATCCTGGCATCGCCGCCAAAGTAAGGTTTTTGCCTAATTTGATTAACACTAATTGGGGTTCATCTAATTGCGGATGGCCAGAGCAAACGTATCTCGAGGAACAATTTGTGGCGGAAATTAATTGCGGAAATTATTCGAAACTCTTGTGAAAAATAATTAATTCATTTTGTATGATTGTTTCAAGCTTTGGAATGTCGAAATTATTATTTTAAAACATAAAGCCCGGTATCCAGTTTTTAAATTTGTCACGAAGCGGAGAAATGTTTATTTTTTTGAAATGTGACCGCTCTTCCTAAGGGCCACTGATGCGGCCTTGTTGACAACCGGAAATATTTGAAACACAATATTCGTTAACCAATTGATTATTCGTTTTAAAATAATAGTTGTCCATAATTAATTAATTAATAGGTTGGCTTTAAGTTTTTGTTAGCTTTATATAAACAAATAAATTTGTTTGCGCTTACCGATCGGAGCTATCAGCGTTATTTATAGGATATAGAATAATTGTCTTGGTTCGGACTTACCAGCAGCTGAGGACACTTAGTTACCTTTGATCGCCACTTCGCAGACTTGGCCGGAATTCATCGATGATTAAGTCCTTTCGAGTTCTGAGGATCTTCACACAGTTATTTACACACTTTTTAACAAACGATTACACAGGCCAGCGCACCAAAAACATTCGGAAAAGTATATTCTGTTTTTTGGGTCAGAGGGTTGAGCTGATTATTAACACAGGAGTAAACAAGTAAAAAGCCGCGGACACACTGAGGCTGCTGCGGCGAGGTTCCTCTATATATTGGAGTGAGAAAAGAAGAAAGAGAGAGAGATATATCGAGAGAAAATAAGAGAGAGAGCGAGCGAAATAGAGATAGAGACATATTATAGAGAGAGATAGACAGAAAGAGAGAGCGATATAGATAGATAGAGACAGAGAGAGAGTTAGATTGAGGAAGAGATTGATAGATCGAGTCAAAATAGAGCTAGAGGTAGCGAGAGTTAGTGAGATGTAGAGAAATTGA
Organism: Drosophila tsacasi; assembly: GCA_018904565.1. NCBI lineage: Eukaryota > Metazoa > Arthropoda > Insecta > Diptera > Drosophilidae > Drosophila > Drosophila tsacasi. The sequence continues at coordinate 5,738 of JAEIHY010016801.1, read as the reverse complement.
CAGAGAAATTTGAACCTAACCTGGATACCGCTCTTCGATATAGACCTCGGGGTCAAGCTGTTCCAAACTATTTGCCTCTGGCCCTTTCTCACTGCTTTAGAACAGTTTTCTATTTCTGTTTAAATGACAGAGCTGACTTTCCCTTTATGTCGGAATATACCATGGCTTAATTTTTAAATTGGTGTAGCTACTTGAGGCAATTGAAATATACATTAATTAAATACTAATGAGAATCATAAAAAATAATTTGATACGCTGAAAATATAGTCATCGGAACAGTAGTTCACCAAAGAGGGCATTTTATACTTTCACCTTCTTTAATTCTTTAATATTATATAATCAAAATTAGTTAATTTTTATATTTACACTCATAATTACGTATGTAGATCCTCCACAAAATTAAAATAGACATTAGTAGCAAACTGCGGTTTTCCATCGAATATCCAGTCCAATAATAGCAAGTATTCACCGGTAGGCAAACTAATGGGTACTTGAACTTTATGAAAATCGTGTAAAAATTGCAGGCCCTGAAAAGTGCACTCGGTTTGTACAAAATTCTTTAAAAAATTAAAAAACAATCTAACCACATAGGGACAGGTGTGATTCACCGTGGACACATCCTTGATTAAATTCCATATTATCTTGACAACAGGATGGTTTCGCCTCCGCATAAACTGGCAAGCATCGAAGTTGTAATCGAACAGGAATGGCTTGTAGCCGTTGGCCTTCTTCATCACCTTCATATGGACGAAGATATTATTGGCTGGCTCCAGAAATGTGGCGTTTATATTCAAGCTCGTCTTGATGCGGGAATAGGCTTTCAGCCGACAATAGTGAACAACGACCCAGGATTTGTTGTACGACTGGCAGACGGCATTTGTCATTTTAACTGTGTACGCCCCCTGGTGGAAATGTAAATTAAATCATTTTCTAGTTCAGAATCATTATCATCTGACATATATTACACTACAGAGGAGAACAGCAGCAGTGAGAAATACTACAACGATGGCAACTTTATGATCCATAGCGCTTAACCATGAGGGAAATACTAAACAACTGCAAAAAGAAGCAGTACTAAGTCGACATTAGTTTGTAATTTTCATAAAACGAAATATTCATTATAATTATTTATAAATCAGTAATTTTTTGAAATAGTAATTATTGTAATATTTATTGACACAGTTCATTAACTTTGATACAGAGTCTAAGCCATATATAAGTTAACCCTTATATATTTATTTATTTATTCGGCTCTCTGTCTAGCGTGGTCGATTGATTGTATAATATCAACTTGGGATGCGTTGGTTGAGTCGACTTTGAGTAGGCTCGCGTGGTGATGACCGTCGCGTATGATCTCCAAAAATCCACTAAAAACTAAGTACAGAAAAGCTCTTATCTCTGAAGCTCGATGGACTCGATAACAAACAACAACAAATTCTTGTCTCTAAAGCTCGAACAAACAACAGTAATATTCTTATCGCTAAAGCTTGCCCTATAACTCCTAAGACAATTAAGCTAGGGACTTACGACCAGGGCCGCAGAAAGAAAATCGGGGTCCGAGAGTAATCCAGTCCATAATGCTAAAAAAAAAAATTTTCGAGCCCGGGAGTAATCTCCCCGTCACCACCCCCCTCTCTGTGGGCCTGCTTACGACTATATTCTCTCTTTCATACATTTTTGCTGGCTGATTATATTAATTTATATTTCGATATACTTCTTCGCTTTGTACAGGAAATTAATTGCGGAAAATATTCGAAACTCGTATGAAAAATAAAGAATTCTTTCATTTATATATTTATATTCACAATTTTATTTATGGAGCCTCCACAAAATTAAAATAGACATTAGTAGCGAACTGCGGCTTGCCACCGAATATCCAATCCAGTAATACCAAGTAATCGCCGGTAGGCAAAGTCATGGGTAGTTGAATTCTATGGAAGTCGTGTACCACTTGCAGGCCCTGAAAAGTTATTTCAGTTGTGAGAAATACCTAATAGAACTGAAAAATGATCTCACTAAATAAGGACAGGTGTGATTCACCGTGGACACATCCTTGATTAAATTCCATATTATCTTGGCGACAGGATGATTTCGCTTTCGCATAAACTGGCAGCAATCGAAGGTGTAATCGAACAGGAATGGCTTATAGCCGCTGGCCTTTTTCATCAGCTTCATATGGAGGAAGATATCATTGGCTGGCACCAGAAACGTGGCGTTGAAATGGAAGCTGGTCTTGGTGCGGGAATGGGCTTTGAGCCGACAATAGTGGACTTCGACCAAGGATTTGTTGTACGACTGGCAGACGGCATTTGTCAGTTTAGCGGTGTGCGCCTCCTTGTGAAAATGTAAATTAAATTATTTTCAATTTAAGATTCATAATCATCTGGCATATATTTACACTACAGATCAGAAGAGCAGCAGTGAGATATATTACAACGATGGCAACTTTATGATCCATAGCGCTTATCCATGAGGGAGTGACTAAACTACTGCAAACTGAAGCTCTACTTGACATTGATTTGTTATTGGCATAAAACTGGCTTGTGATAGCTTTGATAAAAGAATTAAATCATTATAAAACAGTGATAAGTATAAGTAATTAAAGGTATTTATTGACACGGTTGAATAACTCCGATACAGAGACTAAACCATATAATTTTCATTTCAAAAACATTAATGGAAAAAAATTTTAAATGATTTAAATACGTCGAAGATTGCTCTCAATTTTATAGCAAGACTCAAAGGAAGAGATCGAAATTGAGTCCCATTTAGATTTTCTTATTCATATTTTTTATCATCATTTTAATTGTAAGTAAATATTATTTTTATTAAAAAATTTAAAAATCTGTTTCCCCTGAAGTTTTATTAATAAAAAACTTAACAAAAATTTGAGCTTCTGGCTTTGGGAAAAGTGTCACTTGACTTCGAGACTGTCTGTCGGCTTGTTCAAATGAATTTATACACCCACACGACGTCGCATTCCTGTCCATATTCTGGGTGATTCTACTTACCTGTTTCTCCAAGGCGCTTCAAGCTCCTTGGTTATAGGCTGACATGTCCAAGATGATTCCCTGCACGCCCAAGCTGGTGGGTCCCGATGGACTGATCGTTAGGAAACGCTTCGCGCGACATCCGGTCGTGATCTCGGCCAAGCGTTTCGCGGCGATCAAGGGACGATCTCGCCGGGACGAGGTTCATGCCCAGATAGCAGCCGTTGAGGAGGAACGGCGATACCGACAGTACCTCAAGGATGGCAACGATCTACTCTGCAGCCTGTTCACGGACCCCACGGTCCCCAAGGACCAGGTGCTGCGCAGGCTGACGAGCACGGAAATTGTGAATCCCGTCAAGGAGGTGCCCACAAGGGTGGCCGACGAGCGACTGCGCAAGCAGCGTATCATGCGGGCGAACAATTTGCTGAATCAGCTGAAGCCTGGACCGCGGGCCCTGCACCAGGCCCTGCTGCTCAGCGAAATGATTCACCAGCGGAAGTACAACGAGGATCTCAACGAGGAGATCGCCGCGGCGGCTCGGGCCCAGGAGAAGGCGGACGAGAAGCTGTGCCCGGAGTCACTTGTGCCCTTCGGACATGTCACCGAGGAGGAAGAAAAGGCAAAGGAAGCGGAGAGGAACCAGACGTATGCCAAGCTCATACGCGAGGATATTGCAGAACGGGAGAAGCTCAGGGAGGCGGCCAGACAGCAGACGTTGTTCGAGGAGCAGGTGGACCGCGCCCAGTACAAGTGCCTGCAGGACAAGGAGGAGAAGGCCCTGAAAGAGAAGAAGGTCAAGAAGATTGCCTTCTACCGCAAAGCCTATCGGGATGCCATCCAGGAGAAAGCCGAGATCGCAAATCGTGAGTAGTGTCCCAGGGTGGGTAAGGATAATAACTCCCCACCTAATTCCAGATGAAAAGATTTGCGATAAAATCGATGACCGGCGCAACTGCGTCTACAATGTCGCCTATCGCAACCTGAACACCCGCTACTCCGCCCACGTGAAGCAAATGCGGCAGAAGGAGCTGGAGGCTCGGGAGGCACAGGCGATCCGCGTAGGCCAGGCCCAGGACGTGGCCAAGCGGCTCCTGGCGGAGAAGCAGGCAACTGCCGAGGATCGCTATGAATTTGAGACGCAGGTGGACGAGAACCGGCGCCAGTGCGAGCTCCAGGAGCTCGCCAAGAAGCGGCGAGCCTACCAGCTGGTGGAGAAAGAGCAGGGGGAGCAGAAGCACCGGGAGGAGCAGGAGCTGCAACGCTTCCAAGTGGCGCGTCGCCTCAAGAATGCCGAAGCGAACCGCTTCTTTGATGCCTCGCAGAAGCGCCGACAGGATAAAGTCAAGGAGGATCTGCGCAACGTGCTCTTCGGCCAGCGGGAGGAGTTCCTCAAGAAGCGACGCACCGAGCTGATGAACCTAGCCGCCTGTAACGAAGACCCCTACCTCGCGGATGACAAGAAGTTCTTCGAGGAGGCCGTCGACGTCATGGAGAAATCACGCAAGGTGGGCCGACCCCTCTATCCCATAGCCACCGCCGTGAAGCGCTACGAGAAGCTCAACCAGCTAGACATGCGGCCGGAGGGCAAGATGGTGAAGCGCAGCCAGCTCAGGGACGGCTGCTGGCCGGGATACTACTCCAAGGCGGAGCTGGCCTATCGCAAGTACGAGCAGCGTGAGATGTGCCGGGAGGAGCAGGAGATCGATCGCCACCAGATCTTCTGCAACTCGGTGAAAATCAAGAAACTGGCCGAGGAAGAGAAGCCCTACCAGCCCTGCGTGGCCTCCTGTCCCATCAACTGCTTCCACCGTCGCGGCGTTCCGGCCACCGACAGCAGGGACAACTTCGACTACGACAAGTACGTATGCTACGAGGATCCACCGACCGTTGGCGCCTGTCCCGGACCCATGCAGGTCATCCACAACGATCCACTGGACAACACGCGTCGGATCAGCCAACCATCTATGAAGCTTCCCCCGATGCCCGACATTCCCCCGCGGGAGACGTCGGCGAATGATAAATTGCGGACCACTGTTGAGAGTTTGATAGCGAGACCCTCCAAGCCTAAGCTGATGCCCACAAAGGAGTCACAAGCCAGCATAAGAGGAATCCCTTCGCCAGCTGCTCCGACAGCCGGAAGGCGCATTCCGTCGCTAGAACAACCCCAGAAGAAGGCATCCAAAAGTGATCCACCTGCAGCCTCAGCTGGAGCCCCCAAAGTCCCCGTTCCGTTGCCCAAATCCCAGCCACCGCGAAGGCGCCAGACCGTCGGTCGCGTAATGAGGGGCACCGCCCCCACAAAGCCAATTGCTCCACTCACGGGCAATGATAGGCCCGCTCCCATACCCAATCCCATGGGATCCTGGGGCGACGGACCACTGCCGTCTGTACAGGCCACAAAAGGGAAAAAGAAGTAAAGTCCTGGCGAGAGATTCTGACCAAATTTACGTTTCAAAAGGTTGTATTGTATTGATGTTGACCATTCGCGAGTGCAGATAGAAAAAATAAATGTAAAAAAAGAGAGTTGAGGGAAAGTCACCAGACGACGGCAAAGGAAATGACGTTAATGGTTTTTTAAAAGCACTTAAACTTGGCGCACAAGTCCACTTTTCTACGCTCCTTTCCTTTGCCATTTGCCAGTCGCCACTTGCCGTTTGACGGGGAAGCCTGAGGAGCCGGGAGCTGGGAACACAGGGCACTTGTAACCCTTCCAGTGACACTCGGCACGCATTATGCGCTTTGTTT
>JAEIHY010016800.1:0-12250 GCA_018904565.1 Drosophila tsacasi | reverse complement strand
AGCAAAATTTCCCGTGCCGTGTATATAACCTCAAAAGTAGTGAAAAACACGATTTTTCGATTACATAACCTCAAATATCTCAAAATCCTGACATGATGGACAAAATCTGATCACGGATTCGGATTCTACCCACAAAATTACTTTAGAAATAATACCTCGTTTTCCAACAACTCACAAAAACCCATTTTTTGCAGACCTGTGTTATTAATTCAATTTAAAACAAGAAGTGTATCAATACTTTGAACAAAAATTTGCAACGCAGTGAAGAAGTCACTTCCAACCGAATCACCACAATAAAAATATCGTACCCTAGAAGAAGACGTCGATAGCAAATGTTGATAAAGACAGCTAAAGCAGCGAAGGATACCTAGGCCAATGGCCCACATGGGTATTTTCAGACTCTTTAAAATGAGTTCTCCGATCGACATTTCAAATTCTTAAATAACTCCTCCTTCTGCCTGTTACATATGTATATTCTAGGTAATAAATTAACATAAAATGTGTAAGGTAACAACTAAAAAGTAAAACAAGATCTATTGATTTTGTCTTCAAGTGTTTTATATAAAATATAGGAACCCTTGGATTTTTTTTCGGAAGGCAGTGTGCTTTGTAAAAGCTGTACAAACTCAGATGCTGAAATTGTCATTCGATTGATCATCGATCGGCTATCAAAATGCTTGCTCAAAGCGTTGCTTTTTGGGCCTTGCTGACGATGATTATTTTTTTGTGGGCGGATAACTACATCACCACCGTAGAGGAGTACCAGCAGTTTACCGAGGAGCTGGGCGTGAATATGAACTCACTGGATGATGCAGATCTGGATGCAATGGGTAATCCTGGCAAGGTGGTGCTTCTCACCGAGGACACCTTCCACAAGCATGTGTCCAGCGGCAAGCACTTTGTCAAGTTCTATTCTGCCTGGTGTCCCAATTGTTACCGCATGGCCCCCACCTGGGATGATCTGGCCAAGGAGCTGGAGCAGGAGCCCGACGTTACCATATCGATGATCGACTGCACCAAGTACCATGACCCTTGCCAGGCCTTCGAGATAGGGGAATATCCCACGCTGTTCTGGATAGAGGACGGAAAGAAGATTGAGATGTACGAGGGCAATCTCTCATTACCGCAGATGCTGGAATTCGTTAAGAAGTTCCTCAGCCACGACGAACCGCCGAAAACACACACATTAAACACAACAGCAACTTAAATTTCTATTGAATTTTGTCAAACACAATTTCTAACGCAAATAATTAATCTGTTAATAAAAAGAGGCTTGGTTAAATTGAAAAGTTGGCTTGCATTGGATACCCAAATCCTGGATGAGTAGGTCGCTCTGCATGGCGTATTTTCCTTGCGTTGCGGGCTCGGCAACAGTGACATTAATTGTATACTTATTTTCTTTATTATTTTTAAAATATATGTACTTGCATGCACCCCAGCAGAACTCTAGTTAGACACGTGGATTGCGTAGAATTTTCGATCTACGGGTTCTCTTATCATATTTGCTGTCTGGAAGCTCACTGTTTCCGACTTATTTATATATGTATTTATTCTACATATTATATATATTATATTATACTGATTTATACTATTTAATCTATTAAGCTGACTCATAATATCAAGAAGAAAATCGGAGGTTAAAAACGATTGATCTCAGTCGGGAAAAATAATAAAAGCAGATACGTCCAATTTATATGCTGTGAACTGTAGTGTTATTTGCAAATATTATGAAAGTAAAGTTTTCTTAAAAAATCATTGGGAAAGTTATATTGTAAGTCTGCGAAACACACTCAATTTGATCATATTAAAACTGAACAAAAATTTTAAAAGAATTAAGATTCAATAAATTTTTATATACTTGCTATATGTATGTCTTTTCCTACCTTCAAGTTAACTGCCATTTGGCTTAGCGATATCCGCAATACAAATTATTGCAGTTACGCTAAATTTTAAAGCAATAATTGAACTATATTAATATCTGATAAAAAAAATTCAAGATATTGCCTCGTCACTTTTCACCATCTTCAAGCATAGCACCTTGATTTTAACAACACCAAGGATAAGTTTTCGGGTACTAAGCAAAAATAATTTCCCTAACTAAAAAATAAAAAAAGTGCAGAGTATTGACCCAATCAAGGCAGTGAGTTAGCAATTGTTTCCCCCTTGTATAATAATAAAATAGGCAATTTTGATTTCGTTTTCCTTTTCGTGTGCATCCTTTTCGAGGAGCACTTCCAGAATCAGGACCAGGGTCAGTAGCCAGAGTTTATTTTGTAGGGCAATCATTTCAAAAACAGCATCCAATTCGTTGACCAAGTTCAGAGTTAAGTTCGGCAGGGACGCAGCCCACCGCCACGATGCTACTCATAAAACGAAGGTGTCGTAGTAGTCGACGTCGTGACCGGACACAAAGGAGATCTCCTCCAGGATGTTGATCAGCTTGAGAGTGACCTGCAGCGGCTGGATTCTGGGCAGCTGGAGCAGTCGCTTGGAGGCGACCAGGTCCTCGGGATTGATCTCGTTGCCGTTGACATCCCACTGCGTCCGGTGTGTGGAGAGCAGACCGGGCGTGAAGCTGAGTACATGGACTCCGGACCGCGATTCCTCTGCGGCCATGGCCCGGAAGTACATGTCCCTGGCCCTCTTGCAGGAGCAGAGCAATCCCACATGGATCATCGGACGAACCAACAGCGACGAGGTTACATTGACGGCCAGTTTCTCGACTTGCGCCAATCCCTTCGACCGCAGCCACCGTTGGTTGAGGGCCACGGGAGCATAGAGTTGCTGTTGGACGTAGCTCTTCCAGTCCTGAGTGGTTTGCGGCTCCAGGAGCACCTTGGTGGCCGCCTCGCCCTCGTTGTGGATTATGATGGTCCGCTCGAACTGGTCGTCGGCCGCCTCCAAGGCCTGTTCCATGATGTCCGCACCATTCGAGTGTCTGGCATCCAGTTTTGCCATCGTCACGTTAATCGTTCCCGGCTTCAGTTCGCGCTGCAGGTACTCCTCCAGTTGCGTCAACTGCTGCTCGTCCTGGTCCAGGATCAGGGCCATGGAGCCGGTGGCCAGGCGCTTGCAGAACTCGAGGGCCAGAGACTGTCCCAAAGGATTCGAGCTGCCGCTCAGCACCAAAAAGGTGCGTTTATTTAAATCCATTCTCTTTGCTGCCATCCTGAGTTTGGTTAGGGTTTTTCTGGGATAGTTTTGGGCTTTACTTGCGATCACTTGGAGCTGAACGACTGTACTGATTCGGAGGTTCTTGCGGGCTTCGCCAGCTGGACTATACTTGTGACTGATAACCGCCAAAGTATATAGATTTTTGTATTTACATATACTCGCGTTCTATTCCGTATATAGGCTGAGCGATGTTCGTCGTTCTGAGTTCCTGGGGATGTCACTGCGGGCCTTTTATACAACTCAGCCCCTGATAAGGTGGGGATCATCGTCTGTCTGGGCCTGTTGCCGGGCCATTACCCATTTGGAATTGGCGATTTTTGATTTGGGATTTGGGCAACGTAAACCAGATCCACGGATCACTCTAGAGGGATTTTCATCAGGTAATAATAATTGTTTAATTCTACTTAACTAAAAACTTAATATTTGGAGTTATATGAAGAGATTTAAATTATATTAGGAAATATTGTATTTTCTTTGAAGAGATTCGGATGGATGATGAAATAACTATTTAAGATCGTTTATAATATATTTGATTCAATTAATTTCATTTTATTCTGTAATATTGTTTCAAAAAGTTAAAGCTTTGCCAAACATTTACAAGAAATGAGTGCCTCGAACCTCCCACAAGCCCCTCTCGATTTCGCCACTGCTTCACATGAGTCCAAATGCTGATCGATCGTGATCTTTTGGGTCAAAAAGTTCGTCTGATATTGCGGTTAGTCAAGGTTGTTATAGGTTTGTATTTCATATTTAGTGATTAAAACTATAGTCAAGTATAAAGTGTTTATTCAGATTCCAAAAAATACAGTGACATCCCCTTATCTCCGTCAGTCATTGAACTTCGATAGAAAAATGAAATTCAAATGGATTTTCCATTACATAATAACCGCCAGCTTTTTTAGTGATTGTTGAAAACAACATTCAATCGTTGACTTTCTCGATGGGTTATCGATTACAGAAACACGTGTGAATTCGGAGAAATCAGATTACACTGATTAACAAAAACAAGCGGTGTTACATCAGTTGCATCACATGCACCCCAGATACTGCTGAAAACGTGACTATTTTGATGTGTCATATGGGAATTGTTTCGGGAAATGCACTTCCGATTACTCCGACTGTTAGCCCAAACCCCTAACTTTATCGATCAAAAGGGAAGTGCTATCTATTGACCGTGTTTTTTCCCCAGCGCTCTGTTGTTGTGATTAAGAATCCGCGAAAAACAAACCAGAATTAGGTTAATGGCCCAATTTCGTTTCTTTGGAGTCTGCTCCCGGTTCCCGGGTCACTTTGAGATTTGGTCGCGATGACGCTGACCTATTTAGGAATCGGGAACGGATCCGCACAGCTAATCGCAATTTCCTACATATGAACATTCTAGGTTCTTCACGTCGAGCTATACGATTTTCTTGGAAGATTTTATGACTACTTACATATATATGTACATATTTATATATGGATTTACTCTATGGAATAAAGTTATATTCCATCTTTATTACTAGATCTATTCCTTTGAGGTGCTTTGAGAAAGTAAGTAATGTCGCCAATGAATGACTGTGAAAATCATGATGTATGTACATACATATGTATTTGATGAATTTGTTTTGAGTTAGTGACAACTTGTACTTTTCATTGTTGAGTTTCGTCTTTCGTATCTTCCAAAATTCGCGGAATTCAGCTATTCTGTCTGCTTACCCCGATTTGGGCTGGTCTTATCTCCTCCAAGTGCATCTCTCTGCATCCCAGGCACGTAAAGAGCATCACGATCAGTAGCTGGGGAAAGCGCTCTTGGGACAGGCTGCACCTGAACCTGACCCTCGCCACCGGCCAAGGTCACGGGGGGGCGAAAGTGACCCCAAATCTGCGGCGACCAAAGACTGCACTTACAGCGAAACCAGAGCGAAGATTTCACTTACCTCGAAGAGAGCGCCTAATGCACTGAGAAGACGCCAAGCTTTCTGCGATCTTCGGGGTAACGTCACGGTTATATAAGCCGTGTGGACCGCTCCCACAGTCAGTTCAAACTTTTAACGGGCGACGAGCAGCACAGCACACGGCCGAATTGATATTCCGATTTGACATAATAACAAAGTAACCTAAAATGCAAGCCTGCAAGCTTCTCCTCTGCCTGGTCATGGGCATGCACTGCATCCAAGTGGTAAGTAAGCCCAAAACCCTGCGGAGTAGACTTCAAGTGAGAGAGTGAGTGACGTGACACACTGAAGCCGCAACGACCGCGTCGGATTGAAGGGACCAATAAGGATGATGAGGGTCCATTTATTTTGCCTAACCGAACCCAAAACCTTTCCTAGTGATGTGCCAATGATAAAATAAGAAAGAGAATCGGAAATCAAACTGAATACGTAACTAACCGTGTTTCGGCGTGTTCTCTTCACCAAACAGCTAATGGCCGCCTGCGTGTGCTCCGAGAAGGGAACTGACTACTGCCAGAGCTGCCAGGGCGCGTCGGTGGTGCGACCAAAGCCCCGATACTACGAGGCCAGCGATGTGAACCTGTCGCCCATCGGTGACAACTGCTGGTGCAGGAAGCAGCTGATCGAGCCCGCCCAGCTCCCGAAGACATGCGGCAAAGTACGTGAGCTGTTCCAGTACATGCACGCCTTCAACAACCTCTTGGGCCGCCGGATGCTCGAGGGCGCTATCGAAGCCAAGACACTGGCTGCGCAGCGTCTGTCCGAGCGTCTGCAGAGGCTTGAGCAGATCGACTGCTACAAGAGATCACCGACGGGCCGTCACTATCACCTCTAACCAAACACATCCCGTGACTAATCCGACCCAATCAGAACCCAGTTATATAGTACCAGAGGACAAAATAATCCTTATTTCTTGTGGTTACTTATGCATTAATAGTAACTCTCTACCTTGATATCATATTTCGGGATATTTTCAAAAGAAAGAAAAAGTGATCATAAAATTATTATACAATTTCCTTAAATAGCAAATATATCTCAGGTACTTTATCCGTGAATCAGTTTTATGGCTGTTTTTTTTTGCCTGAAGATACATGCTCTATTACAATATTATTTCAACTCAAAAACTATATTTAGAAAATAGTTTCACATTTACTTATGTGGGTAGACAAATGCCCAGTAACCGATTGTATTTAATACTACGAGAGGTCGTTACTTTGAAAATCCTTAACTTACTCTATTTGTTATATATACCATAATATTCTGCACATTTATCAGTTAAATCAAACATGTAAAAACTGCACTGCTAATTATTCATTAAGCTACTGTCACCCAACCAGATCATTCTTAAAGATATAGCTAGGTATCATAAGCTGTAACATTAGTTCGAGCGCAATCAGCAACCGCAGCCGAGGCATCCATCCATCGTCATCCCACTCAGCTGCAGTAACAATTTCCGCATCGGGCATCGGCATTATCTGCATCCAACTCTGCGTCACCGCATCGCCACCTCCCTCACCATCACCATATATGTATATGTTGCTATATAGCCACAGCATCGTTGCATGTATCGTCGCGTACGTGCTTCCTAAGCCTCGGAGCTATGCGGAGCGATAGAAACCAATTTCGATACCTTTTCACGATACCCGAAACCCAACTTACCCGAACTCCACTCCTCTCCGCACAGACCACGCCGTGCAAGCCCACCTGCTCGTGCCAGCAGGTGACCGATAGCACCTACGCCTCCGACTCCAGCTCCAGCTCCGGATCTGTCTACGGCAAGTGAGTTGACATCCCATTTCCCAGAGTCCCATCAGCACCTCCTTAAGATTTCGAGAAACGAACACAATTTTTCCCCTCAGAATCGACTACGCGGCTGAGAAGAAGCAGGACAACAGCCCGGCAGCAGATCCCATCAGCGTGAGCTTGGCCGCTCAGGCTGGCAAGGCTATCAATGTGCCCGAGGCCAAGCTGGCATACGGATTCGCCCAGAAGCCAGTGGACGGTGAGAAGAAAGTGACATTCTCCAACGTGCCCGAGGAGAATCTGTTCAAGCTCAAGAGCGAAGTGATCACGCTAAAGAAGCGCACCTACGGCCCCAAGCCGGAGGAGGAGGAGGAGTACGCCGAAGAGGAGGAGCAGGAGCAAACACCCGACGACGACGAGGAGGCCCCGCAGCTCACCTACAAGCAGCTGGGCTACATCACGGAGCAGTTCAAGAATCCAAAGTTCAAGAGGATCACCAGCTCCGGCTACAAGGCCTACAAGGACTACAAGGACTCGAGCGACAGCTACGGCAAGGTGGCTGGCAAGGTGTCCGTGGACTGCGGCTTCAAGCCCGGCAGGATCACCTCCTACCGCAAGGCGAAGCGCGACGACACCGAAGAAGGCTACTACTAAACTATCAGATCCCGATCCTTTAGCTTGTAAATATGTATATACGCTGAGGAGTGAATGGATGATGTCTGTCTAAGTTAGGTCCTAGAAAAAATATATTTTAAGACAATACCGAAGATTTCCCGTAATTTTTTTCACTCACAAGATTTTTAACAGCAAACGTTTGAGAATGTATATGAGTTACTTTAAAAATAAGTCATGATTTTTTGGCTCCTAAGAAGAATTTGACAAGGAGCTCGGTTTGTTTCTTGAGCCCCAAGCTGCATAGGATTATTTTATTCTATAGTATACTATTAATTAAATCCGGAACGATCTCAAACGATTATTTCCCTCCGTCTAAACACGTTCTTAAAGCATAAAACGCTGACACGATATATTAGATGCCAAACTGCTCACTCTCTCATGTCTTGCGCGCTAAATGCCACAAAAAAGTTATAAATATAATAATACGTATGTACATATTTTCATTATAATTGCTGTGGCAAGCTTATAGTAATAAGTTGGTAAGTGCACTAAATATATAAAATGGCATAGAATATGGTATCTTAAAGTCATCAGTCTTACTCTACAAATTATTTAATTAAGCATTTAAATACAGTGCAATATGCTTAACACAATCGATTCAAGTGAAGCCTAGACCTGGCACATTTTATGATAAAGTTGGTTGGAATTCACCTGGCAGCACCGATAGTTTTAAAAGTATTGCACAACTCAACACAAAGCTTTTTTTATATTTCTATATTGTATATATCAATTATACAAATACTTTTTAACAAACACATTACCTTAATTTATTTTAAAGATTAAAGACAAACTATTGGGAATTTGTAGTTGAAAAAAGAACATCACAAAATTTAAATCACTGTTTTAATATTCAGTTTATTAGTTATATTAAAATTAAAAGTTTATTTTACTATTTGGGATATAATATATTGATTTATACAAATTTATTTTATTTAAAACATATAACACATATATAATTTATTTTTTGTATAATAGTGTTTTAAAGAGGCTGTACCTTAGAACTGTGTTCTTTTCAGTTGACCATGTTTCGAAGTCCTGCTCCTTGTCCTGCCTTGAGCTACCTGAACTTTCTTATCACAGGACTGTGAACGTTTTGCCCAGCAATACCTGAGTCCAGCTTGACGAGGCTTGACTGTAGCTTCTGACGCCCGGATCGACACTGAAGAAAGCTGCGAACGCCGGGAACATGACTTTTGACAGAAAACACGACCAGCGGCGATTTATTTGAAAAGGTCAGCGGTCAGCGAAAACAATAACAAAGTCTGCCGGCGACTCTGTTTCCCTCTCCCCTATCTGCGAAGAAAACCTTGCTCAAAGTCAAGTTCATTGGGGTCGTGAGAGATTGCCGATGACCCGAGCCCGTGCCCGTGCCCGTGCCCATGCCGCGGATGCCACTCTCTGTTATGCGATATAAAGAATGCAACGGGGCATTCTGCGGCTAGTAGCCACCAAGGCGGACAACCGAGCAGATCATTCCGATTCCATCCGAGATGCGACATCCCATCAGCACACTGGGCCCGGGGCTGGGCCTCCTCCTCGTTCTCGTGCTGCACGCCTCGCCACTCCGAGCGGCTCCCGTCGAGGTCGTGTACACGGGCGACGAGGGCTGCGCCTGCCCCACCCAGTTGGGCTACCAACTGAACGTTCCCAATCCGCCCAAGCCCAAGAAGTACCCCAGCAGCGACTACGGCTACCGTGTGGAGAAGCCCGTCCAGACGAAGGCCAAGATCACCTACAGCTTCGACTTCACCGTCGAGCAGCCGCGCACGCCGGCTCCGCCCAAGGCCAATCCCGCCAAGCTCTATGCCAAAGTGGATCGCGTCACGGTCAACAAGGGCGGTAGGTGCATCCAAACTTCGGTATCCAATCAATCTTTCAAACCTCTCTCCTTGTTCCGCAGATTGCCAGGCTAAGAGCAAGTCGTCATGCAGTTGCTCGAGCTGTTCCAGCCAGAAGTCCAGGTACGTAGCTCCTCCGGTCAGGTCGCCGAATGCGATACGCAGGCGTAGGGATCTCCGACCGCCTGGTTCCCTCCTCCGCCGGCGGCTCATGCGTCAGCAGCAGCTCCAGGAGCGTCCGCCGCGCTTCGTCAAGCTATATCACAAGGATCTGGCTGCCCAACAGCAGCAACAGCAGAAGAAGCTCAGTCTCTTTGGCCTCCTGGCCGTGGAGTCCCCTTCAGCGGCTACTAAGTCCAAGCGGAAGACCAAGAAGGCGCCGCCCACGTGGACGGGACTGGGTCACCGAATGCGGAAGCGTGACATTAAGGGCGAGTTCGATCTAATAGAGCAGGAGCGGTCGCAGGTTGATCTCACGGCCCCCGAGATAATCCAGTACATGCCGGAGACTCTGAGTCCGGACTTCAAGCCCGGACAGTGCCATATGGGCTGCGGAGCAATGACCGCACTAGCACCGCCTCCCGATCCACAGCCAGATGCGCAGACAGGCCCAGAGCCAGCGGTCCCAAGAGAACTGCCAGTGGAGGAGACCATGGCCACCGAAGCGCCTCTAGAGGAGCAGCAGCCGAACTCGATTCCGGCGAAGCGCGCGGCCCCCTTCGGCTACTATCCCCTGCTCCAGATTCCATCGCCGCTGCTCCACCCCGACGGGCGCGAGACGGACTACAAGTTTGTGGACGACTCGCAGCTGAGAACGCTGCTGTCCACCACCTCGGTGCCAGATCCGCTGGGGCTCAGCTCCACGCCCCTGCAGTTCGCCGGGGATCTGGAGGCGGTGACGCGCCGCTCGAACAGTGGATACCCGCTTCTAGGGCTCGACCACGGCGGCGGCGGCGGCTATCCCGTAGAGCATGTGTCGGACTCCCAGCTGGACAGCATAATCTCCGGCATTGTGTACAGCCATCCGGGCTACAGCTACTCGTCCACAGAGAGGGGAGGCAGCCTGGTCGACCCGGAACCAGTGCAGAAGCAGCAGACGACAGACTTCCTCAAGAAGCTCATCGACGGTCGCCTGGGCGGCTGGGGCTTCGACACTGCCCCGGAGCCGGAGCACGCCCTCAGGGCGGACTACTCCACGCGGCCGGCGAAGACTTACGGCTATAATAGCCACACCCAGAACGGCTACAGTGTAGACACCTACAATGCGCCGCCCATAACGGATTACCTGAGGGCCTGGTTCTAGACCGGAGCCACCCGCGACCCCTAGATGTAGTAAACCTTAGTTAGAGAGCCAAGAACCAAAAACCAAAAAAGGCCAAAGAAAAAAACGAATATAAATAAATAAAAAATAATAATTTCACCAATCGCTTCGTCTTTCTTCTCTTTGCAGCTACGACGGCTACTGAGAGAGGTCTCGCCACTCCAAGCCCAATTTGCTGAGCTCGGCTCTAAGTGCGGCCCAAAGTGGGCCAGTGGAGCACTAGCTTATGGTGCTCCGTCCCCGTGCCCGTCTCCGTACCCGCTTATAACTGTACAGTCCAAGTCCCCACCTCAATTTCTGTCCACGTCTTCTTCCATGTTCTGGCCCCATTTTGAAAGTTTAATAAAGTGTTTGTTTGCTTGATCAAAAATGAGATCGATTCGATCACTTTGGGTCTGGGTTCGGGTTCAAGTTGGGGATAAAGAATCACGGTCTCCCGAAAGTATGCCCCACAATCTCTTAAATACTTGGCAAAAATTGTTGCTTATTCTGGAAACATTTGGTCATTATGTCATTATTTTTTGATATTACTATGCATAAATTCAGGAATGGGAACGAAAAATAACGGGAAGAGCAGCCAGCCAAAAATATTTTTTAAAACCACTACCGTCGTCATAAGCCATACGAAGTATCCGGTTGAACGATTTAAATATGCGATTTTCAGCGCATTGATTTGTTGTTGAAAACTCGAGACCTAAAAGGCCAATCTAGGCTATAATTTCATAGCATGAAATCCAGGCACATTCAGAGCATTATTTTTAATAAAATATACTGTGGTAAGTATGAATACTAAACCAATTAAAACGTGTACCACCATACGCATTTCTCACGATCTGTCAATGGCATAGTTGGTCTAGATGGGACGCAAACAGCCAGATCATTCAGCGACCGAATTCTTGCAATATGCTATATAAAGCATATTGCCGAGAGCGAAAAAAATAGCCAACATTTCGTGCCAACAAAAGCGAAATATAATTCTGGCGGAGTACTAGTAGGTATGTATGCAACCGAATGGGCTTTAGATACATCTGTAAACAATAATAATAATATCAAAGCAAAACGTTAACCACATAGCTATAGTAATGAATTTTTATATCGAAATCTAACGAACATCTTTAAAGAGGTAATTGGACAGAAGTCTAAATGTTGCAACAGCACTTTAAGAGGCACTGGCTTAACTTAAATTCAAAACTATTTGTCAGCAAAGCCTTATTTACTTAGTTAGGCAAAATATAATCATTGTAAATATTGTTTAACAATCTAAGCTTGAATTATAGTATGGCAGCCTAAGATAATTCAAAGCAAATACTGATCGATCTCTGGTCTTTGTATGTTAATTTAATTTTAATATTATATATATCCCATAAAATTATGGGACTTATAAGTCGATCGTAAAATTCTATATCCCTTAACCCAATTCAAAAGGGACCATTAAATATTGCATCTAATGAGAAACTAGGACACTTAGTAGAAAACCTCTGAAAGACCCACAACAAAAGAAATATATTTTAAAAACAAGAAAGGAAGCTAACTTCGGCAAACCGAAGTTTGTATACCCTTGCAGC
>JAEIHY010016796.1:0-34357 GCA_018904565.1 Drosophila tsacasi | reverse complement strand
TATTTTGATTTAATTTTAAGTATTACTTTTTTGTTGAGATAAAAAAGATTATTGGTAAGATATTTAAAAAATATCACAACCTTTTTCGGCTTGCGTCGGAGTCGCGTACTTTTCGCTCTCTCCTCTTCGTTTTCCTTCGCCCTGGGTTTCGTCTCCTTAATCCTCTGCCGCTGCCTCTGACGCGGCTCTCTTAGCTGCGCTTTGAAACTCCATCTTTGTGTGTTCTTTTCTCGCCATCTTTTGCATTTTTAAAGAAAAACAAATTTTCGTCGCGATCGGTTTGGTTTTTTTCGCTTCCCTGGATAATTTTTTATATTTTTTTATGTGGAATTGAACGATGAGTGGAGCCTGATCATTGAGGATAAATGGGTTCGTTTAGTGGTATATTTGTTTTAAAAAACTATTATTTCTTGCAAACAAAATTTATGTGTATAGCTGTGTGCGCGTGCGTGTGTATGTGTGTGTGTGTGGGAGCGGGACCTTTCGAACCTGTTGCGTTTTTTGTGGGAGCTTTCGTCCCTTAAGTTTCTATGCAGCTATATGATATAATCATCCGCATCAAATTAAAACCGAAATTCTGAAATAATATATTTTGACTATTTATCTGAGCAGATACAAATTCATATGTGTATGTATGTTGAAAAACAGAGAAATAAAAATGGTTGTCCAATAAATTTCTTGATAAAGTAGTCTGATTTTGCTGAACTGACTAAGTTTTTTCCCTAACATTTTTCCGATTGTTCCTATGTTAACTATATGATATTGAAGTCCGATTTTGATAAAATTAAAACAGAAATTCTAGATTAATATATAAAATGTGTTTATATGTGCGTGAGCTTTTGAATTTTTGTTGCCAGGAGCTTTTTCCTTGAGACTTTTGCTCTCAGTCCGCCAGAGGGCGCTGTTAGCAATTGTAGTAAAGTTTTGAACTTGTTTTCTAGAACAACATAATAGGTGGCGCCACTCAGAGGAAGGAACTTGTATCAATTCCATTCGATCTGGCCATGTCCGTGTGACTCGGAAAAATTATGAGGAAAAAAACTACAACTTTTCCAGTTTTAAACATATTTTCATATAATTTGAGACATGTCGATTTTGAACTATTTTAAATTTTCGGTTTTAATTTTATTAATCATATATCATATAGGTGCCATAGGAACTTCTTGAAATTTATAGAAATAAACATTTTAATTCCGCTGTTTTTCAACATATTTGTATCAGCTTAGAGATAAAGCCCTTTAATATTCTTTCACAGTTTCGGTTTTAATTTATGCAAATGATTATATAATATAGCTATAGGAACGAAGATTAAATGTAGAGAAAAATTAAAAACTGTGAATGTAAAACTGTAAATGATTTATATGATAATTTTAGTTTTTTTTTCATTTGATCAAATTGCATTAAATTATAATTCGGCGTGCCGAAGTTAGGTTCCTTTTTGGTTTTTTATTAAGTTGAAAAAAAAGAAAATAAAAAATAAAACAAGGCCCTTAAACAATTATTTAATGTGAAAAGCTTACATATATGAAAATGTAAAAAATATTAAAATGTATGAAATATTCTCAAAAAACTCCACCAAAACCCTTTAACAATGAACTCCAACTTATCCTGCCTAAATGCAAAAGCACCTTTTCCTATAGTTCTTATGGCCGATATATAATGTAGATGTCCGATTTATATACTGATCAGAAAAAAAGAAAGCTATCTGCAGAGTTTCATGTAGATAGCTTCAAAACGGTTTTTCTTTTTAATTGAAAAAAAAAAAATAAATAAATAAATAATAATCCAATTGTATACAAACTACGGCGTGTCGAAGTTATCTTTGTTTCGTTTTTGTATTATGAACTACATTTTTCGCTCGTTTTTGTTTCCAGGACTTGAATAAAATAATAATTACTTTGTTTAATAACTTTTACTATTTATTTTAATGCATATACTTGATTTTTCAATTACTTACATAAGTTTGGGTTGTAATATTTAATATTAAAATATTTTATTTGAGCTTATAAATTATTAACACTATGCGCGGGAAATATGTCGCCTCAGCACCTTGCAATTGGTTAGCTGTGGCGTTTTTCTTTTTTTACAAATCAGATTACAAAACGGATAGATCTGCAGGATTCCTTGAGGTTGGCTGAGATTTACAAAGCGTCGTCTACATTTAACTAGGAATGTTGCATTGGATGTCGGGTTGGGGAATGTGCACAACTATGAGTGAGGAATATCGGTGCAGATGTTTTCTATACAAATATGCGAATTGCCTACGAGAACACTTACGACTACAGATAATGTTCGTCTTGTTTCTTGTTTTTGTTTTTCTTTTTTATAAAATAACATTAAAAATTTTGGTACAGTCATCGGCAATGCATCGGTCGATATTTCAACATCAATACTACTAATTGCAATGTCTTGCATTACGAACTATATTCGATTCTATTCTGTCTCGCGTATTTACATGACCTCCTTCTCGATCGAAACTCCCCTTGCATTTTGATTATATTCCATTCAATACTTAAATTATATAATAATACAGTGTATAATAGATACTGTTTCGTGTATTGCCTCAACTGCTTTGTAAGCTTTGTCATATTCAATTACTTAACTAAAATGAATCGCAAAATATTAAAATATAATTGGGAGTAGGAACTAAAAGCACCAGCACAAAAAATACATAATTTCTTTGCTCACACAAAGGGAGGGGTAGTCCTCTTAACTCAAATATTGTCCTTCAGAGCCACTAAACAAAATGTAAAACATTCAGAAAAAAACAACTAAGAGTAGGCATATTGCATCCGAGTTTACGTTCACATTCAAGTCCTCAATGGAGGAAGCGCGTGGCTGGCGGCGGGACGAGTGGGAGGAGAAGCGCTGCCCGCCGGATCGAGTGTCTCCATCTGCGCCTGGAGCTGGCGTTTTGCCCGGAAACGCTTAAGCTTGCGTCTGGCAAGAAACAGAGCGGGCTTGAAGCTCAGTTCACGGCAGGCCATCTGGTGCAGGGCAGGTCGCGACGACAGGGTCCGCTGGGGGTTCTGCTCCTGGTCCAGCTCGAAGGCCGGAAAGTACATTGGATTGGCGTTGGCAGCCCCGGTTGCCCAATCCCGCCACAAGTTTCAATCCTGCCCCCCTCCCCCGTTCGACTGTGTCAGCGGAGGTCCTGTCGCGCTCATCTCTCGCCGCTGTTCCAGCGACATGGGCATCCCGGGTCCAGAGTAGTCGTCATCCAGGGAGGAGGACTGCTTCGATCCCACCGACTTGCAGTCCTCGTCCATGGTGACGCCCAGGTGATGCATAGCAGCCGCCGCATGGTGGCGCTCCGACGGCGGCAGCAGGTTTAGCATGCTCAGTGGGAGGCCAGGAAAGCCGCCCGCGAAGTCTGGGTAGAAGCCCTGTGGGTTGAAGGGATTGAAGAGAGCATTCGGTCCGCTCAGCAGATCGGGCTCTGAGCTGTTGCTCCGCGGGCCACCTGGCGGGCCCAGTGGTAGTCCCAGCTCTAGGTCCAGCGGTCCCAGGGAGCCCATTTCACTGGGATGAGGCATGGAGGGACCGTTTCCAGATGACTGACCTCCGACGCCAGAGGCATTTGAGGTTCCTCCGGAACTGTTGTTTCCCGTCGAGCCCTTGTCCTTGTCCTTCTCTTTGCGCTCCTTGTTCTTCTCGCTCTTGCTGGAACTGTTACCACCGCCCCCGCTGCCACCGCTGATGCCCATCTGAAGCATCTCAATGGGGGGTCCGCTGATGCAGTCCTTGCGCAGCTGCTCCAGCTTCAGGCTCTTTCCGTACTTGCCCCGTACGTACATGAGCAGGGAGTTGTACGGGATGCCGAAGATGCGTGAGGCCTGCGACGTGGTCATCTTCTTGTTCCATACATGCTGTAGTGCCTCCGTTAGCTCTGTGTTGGTCCAGGAGCGAGGTGGCCCACCGCGCGGCGCCGAGTGCTGTCCTTTTGGTCGTGGCACTGCAAGAAAAAGATTAGTGGATTAGGACTTGAGATTGTCAGAGTACACAGGAGGGGAACTTGGGTGCCACCAGCCCGAGCACGAGTACCAGCTTATCGGTCCGCTTGCATCTGCTAATGTTTCAATCTCTCCTGGCCTCATATGCTGCTTCCTAGACAAATTTGCTGAAAAGTCACCCATTGTCTTTGATCTGGGCAGCGTTTTGCCTTCAGCTCGTACACACCCTGCTACGATTCTTTGTGTGGCACCTATTGGGAGACTGCGGAGAACGATCGTTCGGCACTGCAAAGGCAAAGGCAATGCCAACGAAGAAAGGCGAACGCTGTGGAGGTTCCCATCCTGACCCGGCCTCGGCTCTCCTCTGTATGCAAATTACGAGTGTGCAGCGGCTGCGGCGTCACATGCGCCGCTAAAACTCAATTTAGATCCTCAGATATCGGCCGGCACCGGCACTGGCAACAGCGCCAGCGAAGCCACAGGTTCCTTTCAACCTTTGCCTGGCTGCGACAATGAGGGCAGAGGGGGAGAGAATGCTGGTGAATGTGTGGCTTTGGCGAAGTACTAATTCCGCGGTTGCCTTGGCCTGATCATATGAATTTTCCTTTATTTGGGAGGTTAGAATCCGAGCCCTGCGCCTCCAGTTGCTGGGTCACAAGCAAGGTCTGACCCTTCGATTTCGGCGAAAAGGCAACTGCAGAAACTTCAGAAAGTACCTGGTCGCTCGGAGTATATAGCCAGGCTAATGAAGTTCCAACAGATAAAACTGTTAGCCAAGTTAGCCGCAGCGGGCTTTCACATAAACGAAATTTGAATTTGGTACAAATCGCAAATCACGTTTCGCAGGCTGAGCTCAAAACAAAAAACCAAAACAAAAAACAATCGCGAATGAACAAATGAATGTGAACAAATCAGTTAATCACACCCACACGATTGCGGCCACGGAGCACGAGAGGGATCGCATTCGCATCGAAGCTGTGAGTGTAGAGCTTCCCCGGCTCGTACTTGTACTCCTGCTCCCGATTGGTATCAGTTGGCAAACGGGTTTTGCAGATTTGCAATAAAGAATATCGTGCTATACGCCAGATTTGCGTTTTGTTTGCCGGCTTACATTGTTGTTATTGTGTTTGTAATTCCGACGATCGACGTCGCTCAGCACGCTTGAAGATACAGATTAGATAACACTTGGTCGATCCTCCTTGGCTTTTCTTCTCCCCCCTGGAGCCCTGGATGATATTCCCAACATATGATCACGACGCGGGCATTGTTATTGCCTCGATTGATGGTTTATTGAGCAGCAGAAAATTAAGCAATTAACTTGGAGCGACGTTTGTCAGACAAAGAAATTAGTTTACTGCTTAAAAGTCTCTACTTTCTTTAACTACCAAGTTCTACATCGAATCTGGCGGAGCTCAAGCCCCAGCCTACATGCATCGGATACTAAAAACGTTAATAAGTAAAATACAGTAATAGCCAAGCACTTAACCCATCAACGCCGCGCGACTGTCAGGTGAACTGTCAAAGCAAATGGCTCACATTTAGATTATCTTATTCCCCGCTTCGATTCCTCCACTTCCCAATTATCGATCAATTGGAGACAATGGATTTCTGAACCACATTTACACAAAATGGGAATTATGATGATTTCCTCACGAGACATACGTATGAACGAACAAAAAACTTCATTAACTCTGAGGTTTCACTGACTGCTGCAGGTGTACCGGCAAAAAGCAACAGAAACATAAGGCTGCGAGTGCCTCAACTTCCCTTCCTCCACTGGCATCGCCCCGCCTTGCCCATTTGTCAATCAGAAAAAGCGACGTTTACGCTGCGATATGCATAGGTGCACATGTTGCCCCATTCAAGAAACCAGCAAAGAAACAAACAAACCATTTCTCGAACGATTCAGCGATTACATCGGCGCACAGGAAAACCGCAGAAACAAATTTGCCGCCTCACATGATCGCACGAGTGATCAGTGATCGGTGTTCGGTGATCGGTGATCGCATTTGGAACGGATCGGAGGATGTGGAAGGGGGTGGAGGGAAAGCATAGAATGCGGCTAAACGAACTGATTGCCTCAGTTTTTCTGCAAGTGCTAGCTTTCGAAAAGGGGACTATCGGGGATGAGATATGAGATATGCCTTAACTAAAATTATTTCGTAACAGATCTTGGGGTAATACAATCAGTTACTGTTTAGCCCGGCCACTTACTGGCAATACTGGCTATGACCCTTTCTATTTGCTCTTCAATTACCCACAACCGATCCGGATTCCGGAGCCCAAAGTGTTTTTCAACTGCCCTCCGGCTCAAATACGTGAGCCAGAGTGCAACAGATCAAATGCGAGAGGCACAAAGGTAGAAGACGCGGCCTGAACTCTGCAGCGAGATCAATCAGTCAGGTGTGAAGTATTGCAGCCAGGCACGGAACCGATCGATCGGCCTACAAGCTCGACTGCCTCAACGTGATCGACGCCAATCATGTCGAAATGATTTCGAACCTTTTCTTGGGAGGTGGGGAGGTGTTGGCTGCTGGCTGTGTGCTGTTCCCTGGGTTCCCGAGGTTCGCAATTGTTTCTGGGGTTAATTAGTTGTTTGCTCGGCTCGGCTCGGCTTGGCGAAAGTTTGTTCCTGCGAAATTACGATTATTTTTTTGGGGCTGCTTGTACTTACTTTTCTTTTTGAGGAACGGCGGCGGTCCACCGGGCATGTCCCTCGGATCGCTCATTTCCATTAGGGGGTTGTACAGCTTTCCGGGATCGATTCCGGGCGGAAACAGGCCCAGTGGCGAGTCCAGGCCAAACACTGCAGAAGAAAGGAGACATTACGATTAGTGGGGGCGCATAACTTATTTTTAAAACACACTGCACTCTGCACTGCCTTATATAAGAGTTACTGCAGCCGTGAAAATCAGCATAAGCGACTCATTTTCCAGTCCACTGAAGCTGATTAGCCTCCAAGACAATAGACGCGAGCACACTCCGAGAAGCGACTCCGACCGGATAGTAAACAATGGCAGCTCGTTATTCTATTAATATTTTACGCTTGGAGTGCACTTCTCCACATGAGTGAAACAATTGGATCGCTGATGAGGCGGGCCAATGACTGAGGGATAACCCAAGCAGGCTGTCCTCCAAGGAGCCTCAGCCAACGCATAATATTGACATTGTGCTGAATGATTTCATAAGTCGCGTCGCGGATTCCAAGATGCAAACAAACCCATCAACAGACGAGCTCACACACAGACGGCGGTCGGGGGGCGAAGACAATGTTCGAGCATATGAATAAGACGCGGAAACGTCCCCTTTTATCCGTATCCTTGGCTCTATCCGTATCTGTGTCTCAAGGATGTGTTGTATCTGCAGCATAATGACACAAATAACGAGCGCACATTGTTTGACTGTGTTCTGAAGTAGACATTACAACACGCAGCGTATACGTAATGTGCTTTCTTTTCTCCCCACTTCCTTTGACGGCGCCCAAAATTAGTGGATTTCTCTTTCAAAATTCTGAAGGGTCTCGAGCAGATAGACTCCACCGCCCCCCAACCACATGTCACAAGCTATTAGTTCAATGATTTTCACGCCGAAAACATTTCAGCAGAAAAAATAAATCACATTCTTCATACGGACTACGACCGGTGAAAGCGAATGACAAACGGTGGTAAATCTCTTCCAGAACTGTCTGCCAAGCTCCCGGTAAGGGAAGAGGGGCTCCTTGTAAACCACACTGGGTAGCATAGGTTTTAAAAAAGGTCTGGACAGACCCATTTTTACCAATCCTTTAAATATTATACGTGAATTAATTCTAACCGTAATATTCAACACAAATTATTGAACGCCAACTGATTCCAATACTAATTATAAATGTTTCTTTTTAAATTTGATGAATTAATAAACGATAAAATATAATAATAAAATCGCTAGGGTAATATACTGTTGAAACCTGAGCTCGTTGCCCACCGTATCCTTAGCTGCCTCCTTCATTGCCTGCAGCCTGTTTATGCAGTAGTTAGCGATTTGCTTGAAAATGACGCGACTTTGGTGCGCTTTGCTCGCTTCACCCATTCCGCGGCAGTCTCAGTCTCAGTCACAGTCCTTGCTCTGATATGTTGGCTGAAATTTTTGTCGCATTAAAAGGTATTGCGCTTCCTGCCTGACTTCCACTCGGCATTTTCGTACAATTTTTCATATTTTTGTGCCTTAATTTATTTTATATCCTGTGTGCGCGCGTCTCGCCTGCATTCGGCCGCCCCGCCTTCCCCAGGTGAAGGTCCTGGTCCTTGGCTATGGCTCTGTTCGGCGTGGGCCTCCCCAAACGGATATTATTAATATGAATATCGCGCGACTTATATGCAAAACTTGGGTGAGGGCACAGACTAGGGTGAGGAAAAGGGCAGGGGCAGCCCGGCCACGAGACGTCGCGTTCGTATTTTTATTTATGCCGCCGACGCTGCCAAAGTTGTTTGCCAAAAGGTTTAAGTTGTGCGCGCTTTGGCATACTTTAAACACAACACATGGCCGAAGGAGGCGGGCTCAGAGAGTGCTGGGGTGCAGCCAGGCAACTTAAAAGTCATTTCGCTAAACGTCTGCTGACAGTTTGAACTCAACCCGCTCCGGAACTTCTCCTCACATGTTCGAGGAGACACAACATAAATTTCTTGCGCTTTCTGCACGCAACGTCGGAAGCAAACTCAACCAACCAGCCGCCCTCTTTCCGACCTTTGCACCTCAATTTGTGTTTGCGTTTGTTTCGCCTGACTCCGGGTGACATGAATCTAAAAAATCATATAAAACGCAATTGAATTTACTTCGACTACGACTGCAGTTCCAGCCCGAGTCTCAACCGCAACTTGCTATTGCTGGGCCCTCCTTCACGGAGTTGTCTGTGGAACTGATTTAACATAGAACGGAGAACGAACTGGGGGCCTGCCAAACTGTCAAATTATTAGGAGGCCCATTGCCTATGCGATTGCATTTCCATATTTCTTATGAGCTGTCAGCAGCGCAAACTTTTTATGACTTAATTAGTAGAAGGAACGAACACTGGGGATTGACAGGTTCGGAAGCATTTCAATCCCTAAACCAGCTTCTATTAAATTCTGTCGAATCGCGGACTGGGGTCTCCACCGGTCGGTCTGTCATATGACATCTGCAAATGGGGGCGCAAGAGCCAGAGGAGCCTTAATATGCTTGGGGGCTTTGCGACAGCTTTGGAAGCGTACAAATGCAAGAGTCCTTCTCCAAGGATACTTGACGACACTTTGATGTCGCACAGGGGCCACATGTTGCATTTCGTCGCCAGCTTTAGCAAAAGGGACAAGCAAACATGTCAAAGGGACGCGGCTCTTCGTTGGGCAGGATGCGGATGAGGATGAGGACTTTGGTACGTGAGCAGTCGGAAGTAAGCTGGCGTTATTGAAGACTTCCGCTGGGTGGTGACAGTTGGTGGGATCTGCACAGTCCAACAGGCCATAACCCAGTGACCTTTTGGGTGAAGTCAAACGAAATTAGATTCAATCCGGCTATGGCTACTTACTGTGCGGTGGCGTCAGCGTCATCGCCGAGGACATTCCGGGGAAAGGAAGAGGCGAAGGCGGATGCTGTGGGCCATCCGGCGGATTGAAGTGTCCGGGCAGACTCATCGGGGACGCCGGGGCGAATTCCTTGCCAAACTCCTTGCCGAAATCCTTTCCAAATTCCTTGCCGAGCTCTTTGCTCAGTCGATTCATGCTCTCCTCGAGCCGTTCGTGCGCCGCCTGGCCAGGACATCCGCTTCCTGGACCACTGCTGCCCGGAGGGCCTCCGTTGGGCCCTCCGAACGGGGGCATCCCCATTGGGCCCAGCAGGTTGCTGGCAAATGCGTTGTGGTCTCGGGGATCGCGAGGATCACGTGAGTCTCGCTGGTGCATGGCAGCTGCTGCCGCCGCTGCTGCTAGTGACATCTCCATCTGGTGCTCCATGTGGTGGAAAGGATGCTCGCCGGCTCCTGCTGCGGCTACGGCTGCAGCGGCAGCAGCGTGCATCTGCGCTTCCAGGGCTTCCATGTGGCAGGGCGGGCTGTCCGGCAGCCCCGGTGGCCGCATACCGGGTGGTGGAAAGCTAAGGAGGCCGTTGTTGCCACTGGAGCAGCTGGTGGGCGTGTGGATGGCCGTTGGGTTGGGATTGGCGTTCAGTTGGCGGATGTCCTTCAGCGACAGCATGATGCGCTGGTTGTTGTCCTGCAGCTTGCTGCTGTTGTTGTTGTTATTGTTATTGGACTCACAGTCGGAGGAATGGGCACCACTGGTGTTCGCACTGTTTCCATCCTTGTCCTTCTTGGTGGTGCAAAGGTCCTCGGGTCCGTCGCTGGGACAGGGCGAGGGGCTAGGCGACATAGCAGCTGCATTAGCAGCAGCTACTGCAGCCTGTCGCCTCAGCTCGTTGGTCGTATGAATAAGCTCTTCAATGTCCTGCTCCTCCTCCTCTTCCTCCTGCTCCTGTTCGTCGTCATCGTCGTCATCTAGCTCGTGGGGCTGATCGGGTCCCTCGGGCTTCAGCGGGTGCTTCTCCTTGGCCTGCTCGGCCGACGATTCCGTTGAGGTGGCTCCGTTCTTCTCCGCCTCACTGTGGCTCTGATTCTGATCCTGTTCCTGATCATTTTCCTCGTCGTGATCCCTTTCCGCTCGGTCGAGAAGCTCGTGCTTGATCACAGTTTGCAGTGGCTCCGCCTCGGTCTTGTTCAGGGCAAAGTCGTGGGGAACATCGCCGGACCGACGGCGTGGGCGGGCTTGCTTTCGTCGTGGCATTGGCGAACTGCCTCCTAGTTCTTGGTCGCTCTCTAGCTCACGGTCGCACTCCTGTTCCCGCTTGCGTCGTAGACTGAGCGCTGCCATGGTGTTTGACGCGCTACCGAAGAGACGAGCCGAGGACATCATCAGCTTGCCCGCTGCCGATGGGCGAACCATCGAAGGCGACTCGTCCTCGAAGCTAGAGGACAGCATGGAGGTGTCCAGCATTGCGAAGTCGTCGGGCGAGGCTGCCGGAGTGGGTGTGTGCTCCGGCACTGAGCTCTCTACAAGACCCCGCACCTGCAGCGACTCGCCGGCCTGAATGAGGGTCTGGAGACGCTGCTGCGGGACGCTGATCTCGCCGCGGTACATGAAGTCCACGATAGCCTGCACCACCCAGCCGCGGAAGTCCTTAAGAACGATCACGGGGTGCTTGCAGGGGGTCTCGGCGAAGACGCGCTGGAAGAAGGGCGAACAGGCGGAGAGAACCATTTTGTGAGCACGGATCGATGTTTCGGCGCAGACCAAGGTCACGTCCACCAGCGTCTTGGTTTGCAGCAGGGCGTCGAAGGCTCGCAGGATGTGGTTCTGGTGGTTGTTCCAGCGCAGACTGTAGTGATCCTGCGGCGCCGCGTTGCTGCCAGTTGCTCCTCCGGTGGGCGGTGTGGCTGGTGGACTGTGACCAGGTGGAGTCGCTGCTTCTGGCACTGCTCCTGCTGCCGTTTGACTCATGTTCAGAGGCAGGGGCGGCGGCGTGGGTGGTGTCGTGGGGGGCGTGGAGTGCATTGGGGCGTGGTCACTGCCCGGAGTCTTGGCCAGGAGTGGCAGCGGCATGGACATAGGCAGCTGCAGCGGCAGTTGGAGCGGCAGGGACAGGGGCAGCTGTGCGGGCGCCACCTGACGGGCGAAGTCGGTCATGGGGAGCGACGTCAGTGGGCGGCGTTTAATCAGCTCCTGGTCGGCGTCCTTTAACATGCCCCGTTAAAGTCACGTGCAGAGCGCTCCGCTTTTCTGAAAGAGCGAGAGAGAGGGGGATATTAGGCGGGAGACGAATAAGCAGAGCTTAGGGATAATGCCAGCCATAATGTATTCGTATTCATGACATATGCTGAGAGGCATATTTGAAGTGTGTGCCGTGTGATAATATGTTAATGAGTCGCGGCATATATCATTTTTCCAGCTGTGGGGCCAGAGCATAGCTGCAAAAAAGACAAAAGCCGGCGGGAGAGGAGCTGGCGATGAGCAAGGACAACAAAGCCAAGGTGTAGCAATCACAGTTGCTACGTGTCGTGTCGCATATCCTCGAGGATATCACATGCAGATGTGTGATGTGTGATAATGGCTCATTCCCATCTCCCGTCAGACCCAGCATGCGTCTGCCACGGCTTTTGCTTTGTTTTGCTTGCTTAACTGTGGCACAGTGGGATAAACGTGGAGATAAAGCTGCAAAGGATAGAGCTTTCTCTGCCCCTAGATCGCTATTACTTAATTGGTTTGACAAACTTTAGTAAGCTTTCATTTCTTAAATACAAAAAAGGATCTCCTCGAACTGAGAGGTTACTTCTTAGTCGTGCCATTTACAGTCCTCGTCTAATTAATTCATCTATTATCTGGCCCCCTGTTCTGATACACTCTAAACTCCTGCGTGTGTGAATTTTAAAAAGAGTCACCATCTGCCTGACTACGTCTCCGGCCACCCAGGAAACTTCCGAATCCGTCGCACTGACTTCATGGAGCAAAATTAAAAAACTTTGGTAGGAGCGCAGGCAAAATAAACATTTTTATTTGCCGTACTCGCTGCATCTTTGGCTCGTCCTGCTCGCAATCTGCCGAGTGGTTGGGTTGGCGACCGGAGCTGGGGCTGCAAACCGCATATTAACACATGCTTCTCCACGCCAGGACCTGCTGCTGCTGAAGGGACCAAGACCAAAACCAGAGGCAAAGGATAACCGCGCTCGAATGCAACAATGTGCAATTAGCAGGGAACTGCTAGGCGTTCGGGTTTGGTTTACTCCTTTTCGCTATTTTTTGCTCGTAACTCATTTGCGGTTGAGGCAGCTGAGACAACATTTTTATTTATTTATTTTGCTTTAGAGTGGCGACAGGTAAAAGCAAGTTACTGGAGCGCCAAGCAGAGAGACTGTCAAGTTTTTTAATTAATGCCAAAGTAAGTCAAGTCAGTGGAAGTTGGGTATGGATCGCACATTAAGCAGTTACATCCGGAAGAGTTTTAACAATTTGCATTTTATAGCCAGGGGCTTAGCCAAGTAACTATTTCAATCACAGGATTCTCAAACACCTGAGCAACTTTGAATCTTACATACCATTTGATGTCACCAAATTTTATATCCGTGAAATTTTTTTTTCAAGTTTGTATTAGTTGGTTTGAACTCGCACTTCAGTTTTCTCTGTATTTACAGTCTTCACTTTAATCCTTTCCACAAAAATCTAGGAGCACAAAAACATTTCTTTAGACACTTAATAATTGCTAACGAGTCTGGGTTGTCACTGCCGCCTAGCTCGGTCGATCGCAACACGTTCCTGTCGAGGGTTTGCAACAAACTGAACCAAATCTATGCAAATAAATGCACCTATGAGCGAGCTACCCTCACCACACACCACACACCCCACACAACACACACACTCAACCCTCATGTGCATGTGTGTTTCGGGGTGGGAGCGACAGGATCTGTTCGGTATCGTATGGCTCTCACAGTGCCTGTGCCCAGCCCTCGGCGGAACCCAGAGTTCCCGACTGGGTCGGCCTTGCAGGTGATAATCAGGTGCGTGATCGTGTATGTTGACAGACACACACGTACAACAAACAAACAGAACAAGGTGAGGTGACGAGCCGAGAAACAGGTAGATGGCGACGGGCCACGTATTTTACTCCTAAATGGCTGCTGACAGGTCAATTTGCGGCCCATTTGTGTGTTTATATGGCTATGCCGATCCTTTAATTTAGCAATTTTCTAAGAACTCGGTTTGGGTTTCATTTAAAAATGTTTTGCACATATTTATTTATGATAGGCGCGATGCCCGTAGCACAGAAAACAGAAAATTATTTGGCGAAGAGTTTATTTTGCCCTCATGAACTGGTTAATGCTAAAAATCCCTCAATAGTAAAAAAATAATATATGCTTAATCGCATCTATATCCAAATTTTAATACAGAAATGAACAAACTTCGGAGCATTAGTAAGAATTTTTCTAAATCGCGACCTTAATCTTTATTTTGCAGGTTGAATGTCCTTTTTAAGCATTCGGTAATCCTTAATTTCTTCTTATTATTATTATACTGGCTTTCACATATGAGGGCTTAATGGGTTAACATACTTTTCGATCGGGTTAAAACTAAGTTATATCGGCGGCGTTATAGGCGACTGCTGAACATTGTAAAGGCTAACGGGTAAAGCCGAGCTTGTGTGTTGGTCGCGTGTATGTCTCGAACCGTTCAAACGTCACGAAGCGACTAATTCAAATGATGTCGGCCCGGCCGAAAAAACACAGCAACTGCGCCGCAGCCAACGGTAGCGACAGCAGCAGCACCGCCGGCAGCGACGGCACACACGCGCTGCTGCCCCCCATGGCCGCCCACACCTCACCGGCAGTAGCCACCCCCATACGCGCACACTTATGAGCAGCAGGCCACAAACAGCCGGAGCAACACATGAGGAGGATGCTGATGCTGTGTTCCGTTCGGCAGGACGAAGCTCGGTCGGATCGGGTTTGGCTGAAGCTGGCTGCGAAGCCCGCCGAAGCAGCGGAGCTAGCAGAGACGCCGGCATCCTTACTCCTTCATCATATAAAATATATATTTTCCCTTATCACAACAGCAGGAGAAGGAGCGGGCGAGGATGTCCTCGCACGTCACGTACACCGAAAAAAATTTATTATGTATATGTGTATACGAAATACATTTGCATACACATGCGTACCCGATGACGAGGACGAGCCGAGCGACACGAGGCGAACCGAAGCGAAAGGAGCAAAAAAGAGCACAAAAGAGCGGAAAACACACGCACACCAACCAAAGTCGTCCCGCTCGCACACACACATACTCATGTGGAGGCCCAGGAATGCCCGTAAAGAGTAATAGCCACCACCAGACAATAACAACAACAACATCAGCACGGACTTGGAAGGACGCCCACCACGCGCTTCTTCACTCACAGCTCACAGTTGTCACACGTTGGGCGCCAAACTGCGCGTGAGTGTAACATTTTTTAACGGGCCCCCGAAAACGCCGGCGCCTCAGTCGACGTCGACGTCAACGTCGCCTTCAACATATCCCTTTTTGTCAGCTTATGGAAATTTCAAAGCTGCGAGTTGAGTTTTTCCCGCTGTCGAAGGGGGAAAGTGGCACGCTGAGCCACCGGGGGAGCGAGAGAGAACTCCGCAGAGAGCGAGACGGAGAAGAAGTCGGCAAGAAAGAGAGGGAGAGAGCACGAGACCTAAACAACGTACGTGGGGGTGTATCTGTACCCACACATGGACAACTCTTCTGCTGCTCATCTGCCCGGGAAAGCCGCAGCGCAGCTTTTCGGGCTTTTCCAGCAGCGCTGCTGGCTGCTCGGTCGCAGCGCCGTTGCCGTCCTTGTCGCATGTGCTCAGTTTTTAATATGTTATCTATTTCCACGCCATGCATGCGAGCCGCCTTTTACATAGGAGCTCGGCGAACGGAGGGTGGAGCGCCAGGACTTCGGCGTTGGCGCAGTGCCACAGGAAAGAAAAAAATCATATACACAACATATTACACACACATAGCGCACGCAGTATGTATACATATGTCTCTCGCTCTCGCCGGCATGTGTGCGAAAGAGAAATGGAAAACAAAAAAATTTCTGTATGTCTGTATGAACGGGCACATCGCGAAGTTCGGAAAAACC
This sequence comes from Drosophila tsacasi, assembly GCA_018904565.1. NCBI lineage: Eukaryota > Metazoa > Arthropoda > Insecta > Diptera > Drosophilidae > Drosophila > Drosophila tsacasi. Next base: position 18,746 of record JAEIHY010016796.1, on the reverse strand, counting down.
AACCCCTGGCTGAATGCGATTTTTGTAGAAATCGGAAAAACGGTTGCGGGAAATTCCGAACGACAGGCGGCAGGGAGGGTGGCTTTGCATGTGTGTGCCCTGCCCTGTTATTGTGTGTGGGCCATATGAGCACGTTTTTGCAACATTTCGATTTGTTGGCGCAAATCTCTCCTCGCTCACCAATACTCCCAGTACATAGGACACAGGGCTGGATAGGGCACACAGGACACGCGTGTATATATACACGCCCACATATGTGCTCGGATGGATTAGTCGGGGTCAGCCGAGACCTGACATTGGTCGATGTCGGGCTCCTATGAGCGTATGACTGCTGACGTATGGGAAAGATGGAGGGATTGTGCCAACTCAATATTGCACTTAGATGAGCAGGACCCCTACATCCATTTGTGTATATTCGATCGATCCTAACAAATGATCCCAATCGATTGAGCGCTAGGGCTATACTTCCCCTAGGTGTCTTAGTCCTATTTGGAATCCTGGGCATTGGGCATTGTCTTATTTTAATTCCTGTTTCTTTTTGTATAGCCTACTCTCTGCTTTTCTGTTTGTCTTCTTTGCACTTAATTCTGTTTTCTCTTTGGTAGTTCATTTGCATTTTATGATTTGTTTGCCTGCCCTTTGTTTCCAACGCTCCGCTTTCGCATAAATTTTAATTGTTTTTCTTCGATTTTTACTTTGCGTTCTTTGCCTGTTTTTCGTTGGTGGAGCCTTGGGAGCGGAGGCACCCTCCGTTACTGTGGCGCCCACTTTTGGTCTAGGTTCTGAGCGAGTCACACCTTCGACCGAGCAGCTCCGCTTTTTTCCTGACTCCCGTGTGTGAAGGGATGACTTTAAAAATGTTTTTGTTTAGTTTTAAAGAAAGTTATACATAGGAGCGAGATTCAAAACTATACTCCTGATCATTGCCATAGAGAATCTAGACATCAGTCTTTTACGTTTGTTATTTTAAAAGTTCAGGTACCAACTGAACTATAACAGAATATTGGTAATATTACGAAAATAGAAGTCTGATCCATCTTAGATCTTCGCGGATATCAATATAAATATGCTATAGCAATATGTCGCTAACCCACCCATGACGGAATTAGATCTAATCCATCTGAGGGGTAGAAATCATATCGTATTGCGAACAAAAAAACCAAAACTGCACGCATGCGCGCCTCGATTATGCAAATGTCAGTATTCCACGCACGAAAGTGCTGCGTTTCATATGCAAATGCAGTTCAGACAAAGGACAAATAAAGGATACGTTTACACATTTTTTACACCTTACAACAAAAAAAGAGAAAGGGAACTGATTCAAGGGGTGGCACAGTCCCAGGGCCGGGAAGCGGATGCACCTCCTCGCTGCGTTCGTTGGAGGGGATTTATTTGCAAATTATGCAAATTGCGTTCCCAACTATTTCGATTTTCAATCCGAGTGAGCAGAGCACCGTGTGCCTGCCTGCCGTTCCTGTTGTTCCAAAATCCAAGTCGCCATATGCAGCGCGTGCCTGTCGGGGTCTGCTCGCAACAGCGGCTGCTGCGGCTCTGCCTCTGCCTCCGTCTCAGTCTGTATTTCTGCCAGGATCTCTGCCTGCGTGGGGCGTGCTGCAGGAACCGAGTGGAAATTTACATTTTCATTGCCTGAGCTCGCGTTTCCCACTTTTCGCTCCCACCCCTTCCGTGCGCGTTTTCCGCGGCACACGTGCGCATGTCTCCGGCCCAGGACGCAGCTATATTTTCTTTTTTCCCGTATTTTCCTTGGTTGCTCAATTTTTCACGCTCGCGAAAATGAGCGCGCTTGAGAGGAGCGCTGCAGTGGCAGGGGGAGGAGATGCGCCCTTTCTCTCTCTCTCTGTCCACTCTTCTCATTGCTTCGTTATCCTTTGGCCGCCCGTGCACATAGAGGGTTTGTCGTGGGAGGTCCTTGGGGGTGTGGTGGATGGCAGGAGCAACTACAAGCGCGGGGCGCTTGTAGGTGCGCCTGCTTGTAATAAAGGGGTTCTTGACTCGCCTGATAATTATGAAATGTATGAAATTCCCTTTGTATGGGTTATATACGAGTCCCGCCAAGCGAAGAAGCTTTCTGGTCTGTTTGCCACTCGAGATGTTCCGTGGAGGGCGTGGGCGGTGTTGTGGGCGGCCGTAGACTGCGGGCCGAGGAGTGAGAAGGAGGCAGCACTGGAGCCGCCATAATGGCCAGCATTTACTAATTAAGAGCTCACAAGTTGGCCGACGTCCGCTGTCCTCTGTCCGTTGCCCGTGGCTCCGCGGAGCGTGTTTCGAGAGCTTCTATCTGCGAGTAACTTCTTCAGCGCCAAGGGCTTAGGGGACGGGAATAGAGGAGGAGGATGGTGCTCTGGGGATTGGGTCATTATTGATGCATGTTAACGAGATATCAGGTGGCCGCGGTATCTCAACGGGACCCTTTATTTCTCAGTGCTCCACAACCCTTTTCTATTCAAGTCATTTTCAAAGGCAAGTTTTGGGGATGAGCTACTTTCCCTTCAACCCTTCGGCAAGCCATTCATCAATGTTGCTATCCATCTTATAGTTCCCTACATGAAGAGTAGAAACTCATATACATTTTAATATGGTTTAAAACTTGTCAGCCATTCCGGAAAAAGTCAGAAGCTGAAAATGAAGTCATAGCCAAGAAGACGGGGGCAGAGACGCTGGTCATCCGCCCTTTTTCTTGCAACACCGCCACCTGCTAGCCAGCTCAAAAGTCTGGCCAAAAGTTGGCAAGGCGAAGACAACGGGAGAAGCAAGAAAAAATGTCTGCAGAAGAAAACGCATAAAAACAAAGCCCTTAAAAAACAAAGCCATTACTCAGCGGACAGTGCCAGAAAACGGCGAAGAGGAGACTGAAAAAATCAATGCGCTACAAGTGTAAATACAACTTGACCACCAGTGGAGACGACCTGACACGACCAAGATCCAAGACAGTGGCTGAAGCAGCTGGATGGCCGGCCAAGTCCAGCGGAGGAACAGGCGCCCAGAAAGCAGCAGCAGGTTGCTCAGCAGCGCCGAGAAAACGCGCCAGAAAAGCAGGCAAAGAAGAGAAAAAATGGAGGAAAAAAATCGGGCCCGAGAATGAAAAAGCTAAAAAAATTAAATATGATTAAAAGAAAATAAAAAGAAAGCCGACAGTGGCGGGCAAGCGGGAGAGACAAAGACAGGGCCAGCAAGGGAGCGAGACGGCAAGCGCGAGAAAACTTTGCCCAAGAAATACGCCGGGGAGTCAAAAGCAACAAGCGAGCGATTCGACGGGTAGGATGAGATGGCCTCCACAAGGCGAATGCGAAAACGGAGACGGCGGGATTTGGGGCTGCACCGTAGCTGATGCAGCGCAGGCACGTAGACCTCCCCTTTCCTCAGCTGTCAGGCAGAGAAAACTTCCTGGGAGCGAGTCCTCCTCCGTGTGGACCAAGTGGACACACCGCTGCCACCTCTGACGTTCGCGCTAACGGCTGGCAATAAGGATATGCATGACAAACATCAACAGTAACAGTCATAGGCAAGAAGCAAAAACAATAAATATGCCATTGTCAAGCCCCTCGATTACGAAATACCCCGTACTTCATTTTTCGAGTATAATTTTTTTTTAGTTTCTTGTTAGGGTTTATCGACCAGAACTAGATATTTTCTTTTATTTATATTTATATTTTGATAAGCTATGTTACAAAAATTGTCATGAACACAGTACTCGTTTGGAACTGAGTATGAAAAGCCACTTGATGTTGTCCACGTCAAAGTCATTTTCATTTTGCAACTGTTGACATTGCCTCCGCGGCGGCCTGGTCAGGATATTATGAATATGGCCTGGACCAGGCTAAGGTTTGAAATTGAAACTGACAAAAACAGAAATAGGAAATTATGTCTAACCAAGTTTTATAGGAAGGACCGCACTTACTTTATAACGATAAAGAGGGAGACCTTATATAAGCTCCGAGAAAGAACTAGATGTTATGTCCTTCGACCAGTTATTTTTGTTTTATAACATTTTTGCCATGTTCGTTTTTGGTATTAAATTTATTTTCACTCTTTGCAGTGCCCCTTTTCTCTACCGTGTCAACTGAGAAATTTTGCCAGACAGTTGGCATAGCTGAAGTTGCTTCCGTTCGCCTCCCTGGCGCTGCTGCTGTGCTCCACTATTTCAGTATATTCATTAATATTGTTTACCAAAGCATTTTTCGTCCCGAGAGCAGCTGTCTTGCTCCTAGCATTATCCTTGGACGGCATCTACTTGAGAACCAGAGCCCGTTACCATGGCCATGCCCATGTCCATGCTGGCAGCGCCGTCCCCCAATTCCCCCAGTACGCGCCTGTCATGTCCGTCTTCCTTGTTTGTCTTAAGTTGAAATTTGAGCTCAAAAGACAATAGCGAGTTTTTTAAATAACTTCCTGGGCATGGAAACAAATAACGATTTAGTTGGGGGTGGGTTGGGATATGTGGACATACGGGGGCTCGGTGGTTGCTTTCTCCTCTCCTCCTTTCTCTGATATTTTCATTAATTTCTTCTGCCTAGGATATTTCAAGTTCAGCTACTTCTTATTAGCCAACTCCAGACATTCTTTGTACTTCGTCTCGGAAGGAAAGGGGATGCAATTATTTGGAGCGATTGCGTAGTATTTTGAACCGTCGCTCTGTTGGCTGCCCTTCCATCCTCATCTTCCTTTCCATCCGTCTTCATTAATGAGTTGGTATTTTCTCTTTGCTTCCACTGCTGTGTATATTTATTCGTTTTTCTTCAAAATTTGTCAACATCACAGTCTGGATATGCCTAACTGTCTTGCAACCAATATTTAACACTAGGTACTCTTGTATGGGGTTCATTTCCATTTTATTTTTTTCCCTTGAGCAATATTATCTGTATAATAAACTGCCCCTTAAAATTCCTGACTAAGTTCTGATACAGGCTCCCTGAGATTTCCAATTCCTTGGTCGGGCCCCTATTGCACACTCCTCCCTGGTAGTTCATTACGAGGCGACAAAGGAGGGAAAAGTGAAAGTCGTTCCCCCGGAAGGCTAAAAAAATACTCGGCTGTTCTAAGGGAAAACTTAAGACGTTCCCATCGTGGTACTTGCTGGGCACCACAAGTGTTTTCGGACTCATCAGAGGACGCTGGGTGCGTGGGCAGCACTCTCCAACATCCTGGCCATCGGGGCTTTTCCAGCACAGTTTCCCCTCCATTATTCAGGGACTGGCGCTGCGCGCACGTACATACACACTCGTAACCGTGCACGGCTACTCCCCTTTTATTCCCCAACCCCAATCTCCAAGCGTCGTATCTGCTCGGCCTCGTCGTCATCGTTATCGTCAGCTATCTCGCTCCCGCGTATGAGCTAAAGTTTTTCCACGGGCGGTGTTTTCCTTTTTCCCTCGTTCCCCGCCCACACGAAAAAGTTCGTCGTTGTCGCTGCTGATTTTTCACAATCGGTACATGCGGAGACACACTTTTACATCGCTATAATACGTATATATAGTACGTAGGAGCAAAGTCGTATTTTCAAATAAATGTTTGTGTTATACGTACACTGATACAAAAAAAAAAGAAAGAAAAAATCTTCAAGATTTTGTAACATTTTCATATTAGTATAAGTCGTAATTGAAACTTTAGCATTAGTTTCTTATGCTGTTTTGTTTGCACGAAAAAAGATTTAAAAAATCTTGAATGTGGAATATAATTTTTAAATTGAGAGCAAAATAAACGTTAGCTACTTTCTTGACCAAAAACCTTTAGTTGTGCCCAAATTTTCTGTCAGTGTAGGTACGCACATAGCCCATATAATGTACCCGCTGTACTCGTATAATAGTTAAGCGCCCATCCGTACGTTCGCTCACTTGATGCCTGATCCCCAATGGGAGTCTCCGAGTCTCTTAGCCAAGCCTGTCCCCCAATGGGGCTCCAGTTCCCCGTCTCTTCTAACCGAGCAGCCTATGTACTTTCCCTAGGTAGACAACGATACACTGTTGTTGATCTGACTAACATATGCGGAGCACCCAGAATGGGCTAGAGCTGATAATGCAAATAATTACAACTCCTCTCCAGTAGTTAGGGAGAAATGTGGCATCTCGGAGTTTTATTTTAGGCCCGGCGTGGTCATTCACACACATTAACCACGAACGCGCTGGCGCATTCAAGCCCGAGCATTACTTATACAGTTAACTACATATTCCCATAATCCCACACTATTCTCTGATTACTAGTCCAGTTCCCCGCAGCTCGCACTCGCACTAGCTGAAAACTCAAATGTGAACACATTTAAAAACTACAAAAGGAAATCTTTAAGTTTTTCACACAATTCAATGGGTTTTTCACACGCTTAAATTATAATTCCAGTTAGTTTCTTATTTCGGGTGTCTCCCCGTTGTCCCATATGCCTGCACATGGGCATACATTTCGTGGCGGGGACTCAACAAAACTGCTGTCTGGGCTAATTTAAATTTTCGTCTTCCCTTTAAGAAAGTTGACCGGGCCGTGACTTGTGGGCTGGCTCATTAACTTGGTCACTTAGTTCCGTGTTCCCTGGCCAAGGCGCCCCGCCCCCGCCGCTTTCTTATCGCCGAGATAAAAATCGATTCGCGCGGTCGTCGGCACCGCCAACAAAACTGACCAGCACGGCGGCGGCGGACAACTTTCCTAAGTTAACCTTTATTGTCCGAAAGTTGTTCTTCTTATTACTCCGGTATTTTCTTTTTCTTTCCTCCATTTTCTTGCAGTTTTTCGGCTTTCCTTTGGCAGACGAGGAAAAAAACGTTTCGAGGTGAATTTACATTCTGCGAGTACCAAGAGCGGCCTTTAAAGTTGGTCACTCGTCGCCAGCGTCGCCGTCGTCCGCTTTAAGTGATGTTTATCTCTGTCATAATATGCGCTGGGAATCACCTTAAAGTGATATTATCGGTGGCCAGATTCACTTCCCCGGGAGAGCACTGTCCACTCGAATTGTTTTTCACATCGGCCGGGGAGGAGTTCTTGGGCGTCATCTTTCAGCCGGAGTTCCTCTTTATTTGCGCTACTGTTGTCTGATTATAATGTCTTTCTTTTATTCTATTATACCAACTGCTGCCGGTGGCTGTCTCCTATTGGACTTCCTATCTTGCATTTTAGTTTTTTCTCTTTTGGACAATGGTCACTCATTGTTTGTAATTACTTACAACTCAAGGTACGCTGCGCCAACGTCTCCCAAATTCGCATTTTGTGTATGTTATCGTTCTCGTAGTTAAGATTTCACTGAACTGAGATGCATAGAGATATGATTGATTTGGGCCCTTTTCTTAAAATGAAATTAGAATTCCCTTTTGCATATACAAACAATTGTCACCTTTACGTCGATTCAAACAATCAAATAATTTAAATAAGGAAAACTAACAAAATTACAAGTAAATAGATTTAAGAGTTAGGAAATAAATTAATTAGGATTAACATTGATTTTATCCTTTGAAACGACGCTGTAAGTCTGAAAAGACTGTCTCATCTTCATAAAATTGTCATTTCAAGTTGCGTTTTCGTACATAAAGTTAGCTTCTTCGAAGCAACTTTGAGATTGCTCACACAACTAATTGGAAATACGAATGAAAAACTTTTAATTGACTCATATTTGTAATTAGCAAAATGCAATTAAAGTTGGGCTTCAGCTTTAGAAGCATTTAATAAAACGAAACGAATAAATAAAGGTTCCAGCTTTAAGATTTAAGTTAATCACTGTATTTATGTGTAACATTTGGGCTGCTCAGATCTGTCGGTCAGATCTGCTGCAGGCACTCTTGGCTAACTCAACGTTTTCCTCACAACCTTCACCAAGGCGCCGCCTTACTTCTGCGTTTTGTGCCAAGGCTGTGGGGTCTCACTATCAATACCAAGAATGGCCACTCCCCAGCTCCAACTCGAACTCATATGTGAGGCACAGTTTTCATGCTTGCCACACGTGCAGCGGGCTGCAAACAATGGATCCCCGCCTGGGATCGGATTGGATCGAATCACAACCGACCGATGTTGGACAATTGATGGCTCTGTTAGCCAACAAAGAAGAACTATGCAAATGCCAGGCTCGGCCTAATCGTACGAGTATGAAGAATGAATTAAAATAAGTAAAATAATATTTATTTATAGCCACGGCCCCTCAAATGGCTTTATTGTTTGTATAACATTATTGAAATCGCTGCTCAGCCAGCTGCATGGCATCGACATCGACATCGGGCTTCGACTTCAATATTCAGATGCCCAAGGCGTCATATTCTGTGAGGTGGGAGGTGGTGATGATCATCGAGCTGGATGTGGAAACCAGCAAGTTTCTTTCCCACATTCATTGGATACCACTCGTAGTGCCATAGACCAACATTCGCCGCACGATCCAATCACGAGTCCATCCCTAGGCCACACCAAAAGCAGAGACCTTAACTTTGCTACTTGGCCATCGAAATCTCTGTCAGTCGCGGTGTGGTCCATTGTTCCTCCGTTGCCCGCCGGGGGCATGGGAAGACTTTTGCTGACCTAGAACCTAGAATATGGCCAAGGGTAATCTATGCTGGCCAGCCACATGTGGAACGGCGCTTGTCAAGCACAGTCATTGCATCATCATCACGCTCATTGGGCAGATCGCAATTGGAAACAAATTACGCTTATCGAGATGCCTGGCGCTGGCCATTGTCTAGACTTGTGACTGAGCCATGTCTAAATAGAGGATAATCCTAGCGCCAGGATTAGCCAACCTGCGCCGTGACCCGGCCGACTGCGCATTGTCCCAGTTCCTGCTGCAGCCCAGACAAAAGCGAAATCAAATAAACATTAGCAGCATCAGAGAATGCAAATCCTTTAGCAGCAAAAGTTAAGATTACCATCGTCTAGCCCCGGGGCAGGCAAAGTCGCTTCACAGGACATTCGCCTCGGGCCCAGCCTGCGGTTCCAGTCGAGCAGCGACGGACCACTATTAGTGACCACAAGACAGGGGCGGCTAATCCCCCTACACACCGAAAATTAGGTCAGTCTGGTGCAGAGAAGGACCGGCGAGAGGAAGGTGCTTCTGTTTCGGAAGCGCCGGATTATCATCAAAATTAGGTAAGATCTCGGTGATAAAGAAGCTGGTCTTCTCATTAAGGGATCCTGTCTGGAGTGGGCGCCGGGAACTTGGCGTTCGATAGGCATCGATAGGCAATAGTAGTTAATGATGGTCCCTATGTCCTGCCATTTTTTTTTTGAAACCTTTAAAATGAGGCACACCTCGGAAATCCGAATCTTTCCCACAATCGTCATCACTTTAAGCTGCCCCATCTGACGCCAGCCCCATTCGAGTACATTCGAGCACTTTCACTGTGCAATAAATTTATGCACGCCCCCAGGACGGCCCAATCAACACGTATCTGGAGTGAATCTGCCTTTCGCATCGGAGGTCGGCTACTGTTTCTGGCCGACTCCGGCGTCTGCAGTGGCATCTGGCAAGTGGACAAAAAGCTGAGAAAGCGAACCAAACCCACTATCAACATGTCGTATCCTTGGCATATCCCTGGGCCACAGAAGCGGCGGCCAAAGCAAAAATCCAAAGCGAATGTCGGCGCTTGGCTTTTATTGCTTCATTTCGCTGTGCGATTTGTTTTGATTTCAGCAGTTTGATAACCTTTTTGTGTGTTGCTGTTGCTTTTTATTGTTTTTGTTATTAGTAATTGTTGCCAATTCCCTGCGGATATGACGTCTTATGCTATCCATGTCTGGTTCACCCGAACTCGCATTGTTCGCTTTGTCGATGTCTTTCCTACTCCAGCCCGCCTCCGCCCCTCTGTCGCCCTCGGATTCAACCTTATTTCTGGACTTCGACATTTGCTGTCATGGCAGCCAAAAGTCTATTTTGTGCCCACCGCCACCAGCAGAGAGGTTTTGCTTTTTGGCAATTATCTGGGTCTCTTCATTGCAAATACTTGTTGACGTGTGGGGGAATATGGAAATTCATAAGCCTCTGTCCATGGCATTATAGTCTGAGATCTCATAGCCAGTTCAACAATTTGGAAAAGTGAAACCCAAGGATGGTAGCTCGTATTATTGGTTGAGAACCTACTGCATTAAATCAGCCGTCCGCCCACTAATTTAAAATATTCGCAGCTCTGGCTTGCGTGTTGCGCATATTTTACGATAGAAGTTTATTGTCAGGGACACAGTGCAGAGAGCCCCGAACTCTTAACCTCTTAGGCACAACTAATTGAACTTACCTTCGAGTTAAAAAGCCGCATAGAATATTCAAGAACTGGCCAAGTTGAAGGTGCTCATTCAAACATCGACACGGGGGTCTTTTACCGCCAGGGCCCATTAAGATTCAATTAAGAAGTATTTATAAATTAATTTAATTTGACTATGGAAAAATACTCGCGATTCTTATTATCTATTTGCGATGTGAACTTATGCAAATATCGCAAATATTTCAGTCGGTGGCCCTCACAAAGACACACGGGGCGTTTCTGGCAATTTTTCCCAACTTTTTGCTGCTCACTTTTAATTATATTTCAATTTATTAAATGAGAAATGCTAAATTCCAAATTCAATTCAGTCGACGTTAAAAATTTAATATTTGCATTCGCGTGAGTTCGAGTTAATTTATTTCTGGGTATTGGGGTGGTCAGCGGGTGTTGCGAACTGCTAAAAGCCTTTTGGATTAACTTATATTTGGGCAGTATAACTCTAATTTCCCAACTGCATATGATCGTTTTCTGATTAGTTTGTGGACGGTTATGGACTTCCGACGGCGCGTGAACCTTCGATGCAGTTACGATATTGATCACACTACGACTCGGATCGGTTCCAGTTGGAATATGCGCTTGCGTGTCAGGTTAACTTCGCGTTTGGCCAGCAACTGACTTTCTTGGCTCGGCTAAAATCAGCCGGAGCCACTCGACAAGTTCGTTTTGAGCTGAGACCCGAGCTTTCTGTGTGGTTTTGGTGTGTTTTGAGCGGTTTTCGAGATCCCTGGTTGGTTGGCCAATTTTCAGCGGTCTCGGAACTGGTTTCGGCCACATGGCAGACGGTTTGAAGCCTCTCTCCGCGATCGCCGCGATCCCTCTCTCCCTCTTTCGGCTCTTCTATCGACCTGGTCGTGGTTTATGTTTTGTGTGCCTGACTAATTGGTCAGCGGTCTTCCCCGTTGGGTCTTGAGCAATTAGTTTTCGTTCTAATTGGTCAGAAATATATTATGACCGACATTTGCCTCAACAGATCGGGCGTCGGGCAGGCAACTACAGCAAAAACAGCAAGGAGGCCTCTGAACTGGTTTTTGCGGCCCCTGTCAATGCCCAGATTGGATCTTGGCCGAAATGGCCATGCTATTGCCTGTTTTTCTGCGACTAGTACGAGCACCATCTGATTCTAATTGGAACAGAGCCGTATTCTATTTGAATGCTAATTGGATTTACATCTGGTTTTGGATGAGCAATGATGCGGAAAGGTTGTGGAATATTTGATTTTCATTAACAAGGCTGTAATTTAGAAGTTAAAATGTAGTTTTGCATGCCATTAAGGGCGCTGAGATTGACTCCATTGTTTTAATGTATTGTCATACAAAGTGCTATCCCAGAACTAGAACGTAGATATGAGAGATATGGAACTACTTCACACTAATAAAGAGTGTTTAACTTAATATAATGGCAAATTATAGGAGCAACAATCCTTGATTTCGCGATTTTTCAAATTAAATCTTAATCGATTATTTAAAACCCATTTCTGTGTAAGCTGCGTATGGGAGTTTGAAATTATACAAATACATTTTTTTTATTTTTTAAATTTCAAATTGTGAAAAAATTAGGTAAATTATTTGTTTGGTATTGTTTTAATATTTAATTATATTGATTACAATTTAAATTGGGATTTGAAGTATATATGACTTTAGGCACTCATTTGCTTTTTGACCATTACATACCAACGAGAATAATAACAATAAAGGAAGTTAACTTCGCCAAGCCGAAGTTCTGAAATTTTGAAAACTGGCTAGGCAATAATTTTGTTCGTCAAAATCTCCGGTAGTTTCTATGGCATACGATATAGTCGTCCGATCCGGCCCGTTCCGACTTATATAGTAGTGAGAGCATATATAGGACTATCTGTAATGTTTCAATAAGATAGCTTCAAACCTGAGGGACGAGTTTGCGCAGAAACTGACAGGCGGGCAGGTGGACAGACGGACATGGCTAGTTTGACTATGTGCCTTATTTAGACTTTAAATCGAAACCTTTTGTGTATTATTTTTTAGCAAGATAAACATTTTTAAACTTAGACAGAAATTACGATTTTCTGTACTTTTATTAGCAAGTAAATTCCATAAATGTAAAAAAACCATATATTTTTTTAGATATACAATTTTTTTTTTTTTTAACTTTGAAAAAAAGTACAATTTTTTTTAGCTGATATGGCTAGATCGCCTCGGCTGTTGATGCTGGTCAAGAATATATATTTTTATAGGGTCGGAAATACACATACATAATATATTTCCTAGAAAAATGTAGCAAATTTTTAAAATTATTATACATTTTTAAATTAATACAATATTTTACATTTTGAATTATAAAACTTAATGTCCAGATTTATTAATACCACAAAAATCAATACAAGAAAGCTCATAGTCTGCCCAGTCCCAGCCCATCCAAGTAAATTATTGATTCCCCATGCTGCCAAACTGTAATAAATATGCGATCAAGCTGCACAACGGGAAATGTTTCGGGATACAAACACACTGCAATGAAGCTGCGGCAGCAACAACGGCAACAGTTGCAGTGGCTGCTGCAACAGCAGCAGCAACACGCGGGGTATTTAGGCCCAAACAAACAGCAACGAAAACAGCAACAAGAACAACAACTTGAGCCGCAACAATGCAAGGCGAGCAAATAAATCGTGATCACGTGGTCAAGAGGGCCAGCCCCGGAGCGAGAGAGGATCGGGTGGCGAGGAGTGGTAGTGCCTCGGTGTAGGTGGAGCTGGAAGTCCGCGAGGAACTGCGCTAAACTCCACTCCTGTCCAACTCCGGCTCCAACTCCTGCTGCAATAAACGTAGCGCTTGTCTCGACTGATAAAGCCACACAAAGAGCGAAGTGATCTACTAACAGAAACAGCCACCAGGAGAACAACAACAACTGCCGCAACAAGATCATGTTTGTCGTGTCATACGAAAAGGAAAATAGTACAATGAGAGAAGGGAGCCGTGCTCTGGGAGCTTTGGGAGCTCTGGGAGCAGAACTCGGAGCCAACCGATCGCATACACAACACGCTCCTCTTGCAGCAGTGGCCCTACTGCCCCCGAACCGCCCCTGCTCCGGGTGCGCCCAATCATCGTCATCATCGTCGTGGTGGGGCATTCAAATTTGGCGCTTGAATTTGTTGCAAGTTCAGAGTTGAAGCTGCAGCTGCCGCACCAGGGAGTCGTCGCCAGCGAGGGAACAGCACCAGCACTAGCATCAGCACCAGCTCCGGCGACCAGACAAGAACCCACCAACAATGCATGTCGCTGAAATCGAAATCAAGATCAGAACATAGAAACTAGGAGATCCGAATCAGCAGCATCATCGGCCACGCCGACGTATCAAACCGAAGGGAAAGGGAGTCGACGTCGCCTCCTCACGTATGTGAGTGCGAGTGTGAGTGAGTGGAGTCCCGAATGCAGAGTCGAGTCGCGGCCAAGATCTCGATCGGGGGCCGCATCGTGACGCACAATGTGGTCATGGCCAGCCTTCCTAGTTAGATGAGATGCAGATGCCTCTCCGGCCGGAGCGGGCACCCAGCATCAAATTTGATTCTAATTGTCGGCGCTGGTCTCTCCCGAGGCTCGTCAGCTGGTGCCTTCATCATGCCACAGCCGATTTGTACTCCCAGATCAGGTCGTGGTCTTTTGCCGACCATTTGGCGCTTTACTCGCCTATCGGACTCGCTCCATCGGCGCATCAACATTAAAATGCGTTTGAAGCGAGTGAACTTTTAGGAGCACTTTGCCCGGCACAACTCCACAAGAGCATAACCAATATAAACGGAGATGGGGCCAGTTCGCAGCAACTGATCCCATTTATCCCAGCCACTTTTGGCAACTCTCTGCTCTGTTGTAGGAAAGTAACTGACACACATTTCGCGCTATTCCAATCTCCAGCAAACAAAGATCCAGAGCAGCCAGACCTAACCACCGGTGAACCCTATTGTGGCTCTGCGGCATGTTGCACGCGTGATTAGCGGCTCAGGAGCACAACAACAGCAACGGCCGCCAAGACAAAGAGCAGACGTCTTCCATCAGACATATGCGCTGATCAAAGCTCAGCAGAAACTAATCGAGCTTAACAGCGGATCAGCAGATCAGCGGCTCAGAGGAGCTGGCTAAGCAAAGGCAAACAACCGCCGAAAACGAAAAAGATCCGAACTGAACTCGAAGTGGTTTATTCGGACGCTCAAACTGCGAAGACAACAGCCGGCCTGCGGCTGCCCAGGCTCAGCATGTGAGCGCTTTCAAATTGTTTCAAGTGTGAAGATCAATTTCATGGCACGTTACCGCGTACTGGTAGTGAGATGGACCTGGAGTTGGCACTGAAACTGAAACTGAAACTAGAGCGGGAACGGGAACGGGGCATGGCTTCTTCTGATCTACCTCTGCCGCTGCTGCTGCTCCACCTCTGAGGGCGCTGCTCATTTGCATGAATTTGAATACAATTGACGAATCGTAGTTTGGGCATTTGTCTGTTTTGTCTGGTCTTATAATGTGTCTATTATATTTTCTCCCATTGTTGTTGGCGGGAAGGTGATGGGGAAGGGGAGTCAGTGTGAGAAATTTTCGAGAACTGTGTGTGAACGAAGCGTGGAAATGAATCGTTTGGAGCGATGCTATCTACGTATCTGTGGCGTGTCTTCTATTGATCCATCATCGGAACGGCCTGAACTTTAGCCGGTAATTAGACAGACTCAAATGTCAACGGATAGTTCAACGTACCGCGCAGAGGAAAGGGATCTCATAATCGCCGACGCTAATTTATTGTTACGCGAATAAGTTTCGACACTAAAAGCTGCTGGCTTCAGGAACCCCCAAACTAATCAGATTGACCCAGTAAACCAGTTGACCGACTGGCTGGCTGGGATTTCGGTTATTCGGTTATTGGGATCGGGTCCATGCAACCCGTCAACATTATTATTTGCCTTGTTAACTTGTCTGCACGAAATGACATTTTACAGCTAAATTTGCCGTCTGGACAAGATTTCCCAAGACAACGGCCCGCGAGTTGTTCGGCTAACGAACTTCCAGCGGAGCGTCGAAGATGTCCAACCGCTGCTCGCTGATGCCAGAATCGATTTTGCAAGCAGCGATCTCGGAGCGTTGGGCTCTCAACCCCTATCCCTATTCCCGTCCTTGTAGAGCTCCGTGTTCATCTCCATCTGCAGCTTCTGTCTTTGCTCATTTATTCTCTCTTCGTTGGTCCTAACGAGGTCTCGCTCGCTGTTGCTCTAAATAAATCATAGTCCACTGAAAGTGATTCCCTCTCTTCGCTCATTCCTTCCTCCCGGACAGGCAGATAGACCAAGGGCCCATCGATGGCGCTTCGTTGTTAAGCCGTGAGTGGCAAGGCCCGATTTATTAAGTTCAAATGGTAAACAAATCAGGGCATCATTAGCAAATGAGTTCACACAAAAGAGTGGCTATTTTTCCCCTACCAATGCAAGCAATGCGGCTACGAAATAGCAAATTCTGAAAAGTCCAAGAGAAACAGCTCCTTCTGATCCGTCTACCGGCCAGCATAATATCGCCAAAGCCATAAATTAGACAATTGACTTGAACGTACCATAAAAAAGGAAATACTGAGCTAAGGGCTTTCGATTTCGTAGCGACAAAGGCTGTACCCTAGAAACTTTGCACAACTAAAAGATGTGGTCATTCAGAATGTCACTACTTTCGCTGTATAGCACAGACGAAGCTGGAGCTGTACCCTTTGGCAGGGTATACAAAGGGTGAAGCCAACAAATTGCTGTTCGGCGAAAGAAAACACCTCGCCATGCCTGGAAGCCACAGAAAATGTGGAAAAAGTGCAACACCGGCACCGAAGTAGGTGGTAACCCTTGCTAAACGATCAATCGTCGCGATCAGAGGCACGTTTGCGGCTCTTATTGGTGTGGGCGGTAAATATTACTCACTGTTTGGTGATACGGATATGGATTGTTACGTAAGTAGGACCATTACCTAGGCTATACGGGAATACTAAGTGTTTACTGCGATTGCAAAACTACTCATTTATAAGGCCTAATAATATGGCAAAGATTTCGGGATGAACGTTAATCATTTAATTAATTTCTCGAAACAGTGGCGACCTGTGCGGCATCCAAACATTTTCACATTTAATTTTGACGAAAGAAAAATGTCTGAAATTAATTTGCCCCAAATGCCAGGCTGATTGATTTGCATAGCACAGGAAGAGGGGACGGGACGGAAGTCGTCCTCCATGGCGAATGACGATAATGATGTTTTAAAGTAAAATTATCAATTAAGCTTTTACGACCTGGAGATGGAAGGCTAGGTATGTAGGTGGGTGGCTGAGGGGCGGGGATATTGATTTGTGTGAAAAATCACAGAATCATTCAAAGCCCAAAATAGACAGCGAAGACAATCATCATTTAAAGGTTAAGCGAGGGAGCGAGTCAGGTGTAATGACGACGAATTAATACCCAGAATTAAGGGTTAATGCTGTCGTCAAATATTCGGGTTAGCTAAGGACGCTTTAAAGGTGGCATTGCCGAGAAGAATGCGGAGGACTTGGACTCTGTCTACCCAACATATCAGTTTAAATAACCATGAAAATTAATCAATAATTCAGACAAGAAAAGTTCAACGCTTAACTATCTGCAAGTGAAAAAGGGGGAAAGTTAGTGGGGGGTGTCTGGAAAGATCACAGGTTTTTAACCCTTTCACTACATGGTAAGTCCTATGTCCTCTCGGCACATAAGGAATCGCCAGATAAATAAACGCGGAGGCCGACTCAAATCGGGTACTGAAACTGCGAGAGGCCGCTTAAAAGTCACTCAAATCGCTGGTGCTCTCGCACGAGTGCGCGCTGTCTCTCTGAGCCAAACTCGAGTGCCTTTTCCCCGCAGACAGAGCGTCGTCGCCGTACTTCCAATGAGTCTTCGAACTCAAATGCGCTCCGAAAAGAGTGCCCTTCCCATGGCTCCTATTCCACAGAAGCTGTCCCGTTCTCCACTGGCATATTTTGTTTTGTGGATATTTTGTTTCCTCTTACAAATGCACAGATTTTCGCCATTCTTTTTGGTTGCGCATTAAGATTTTTAATTTATTTTCTCTCTGCCTCCGCCTGTCCTCGCGTCCTGTGGCCTGTATCCTGGCTCTGCGAAAAGGGCTCGGTTCGCCTAGCTTTTTCCCCCGTCTCGTTTGGCTGATGGAAACATTTCCGTTTTGTATTTGCGCAATTTGCTTTTAGCCGGGTTTTGTCGCTAAAAAATCAGCATGGAAAAAAGCCGAAATGGAGGCGGCTTATCTGCATAACCATTTCTTATGCATATTTTGTAAAAATATAATTTATTTATTTGGCTGATTGAAAAAATAAACAAAAAACCATTCTACCAATGACAGAACCAATATGACTAGTGAAATATGTATATTATATTCCCAAAAATAGTTCAATTCCTCTCAAATCAGTTACTTCTTTATCATCTCTGTTCTATCTCTATGGATCTCTTCGTTGGAATATATTTTTAATACCATATGAAACTACAACACTCTACTACTGCACACTAAACCTCTACATGATCCGTATAGTTCCCCAGAAATAACCCACTCATTTCCAAATTTTAAGCTATCTCTAGTTTTTCGTTGTTAAAAAATATGACACCTCACACTTTACTCTTAATTGTTGTATTTTTTGTTTAAGCTTAAATTTGAAACCCCTTCCTAGGGACCTTTTTTATAGTGAGAAGTGGTTTCCTTTTTCGCTTCCTTTCCCATCATTCATTAACGTTCCATCTGCCCCCTATACGAGTCTACTCCTTCGGCAGCAATAAATTCAAAACACATGCACCTCCCATGATATATGTATGGATGTACATATATTTGTACGGCGCATAGAGGTACATTCGTATGTAAGCATATATATTACCCATGTACGAATCAGGCATCGTCATCATCTCCGCTCTGTTCTCCCTTCCAATGCCCCCTCTTCAGCTGGCTCCCTCTCTGGATCCGAAGTTCGAGCTCCAGCCACGTATGAGTGTATGAGTATGTATGAGAGTGTGCAATGCGAGTTGTATTCGTCATACACGCTGCGTCGACGGCGACGGCGACCGAGGCTGAGGCGCCAGCAGCGCTGCCGGCTGAGCAGCTCGGCTTTGGCTCGGTATTCGCTTCATTTTTTTGCTCCCCACTTTTTTCGTTCCAGAGAGAAAGAGAAAGAGAGCGAGCGCCAACGAAAGAGAGAGACTGCTCACACATAGATACACACATATACATGCGCGTCTTGTTGTTGTTGTTATTTAGCTGCACACGAGTTGGCGCTTTAATACATATAGAGGTATATATGTATGTATGTATGTGGGCGGGTGTGTGTGTCTGAGTCTTACATGTTTTTTATTTCCTTTTTCAACTGACGCAGTTGCCGTTGCTGTTGTTGTTGCTGCTGTACTTGTTTTGCTCCCCAGTTTTTAGACTCCGCCTTTTTTGTCGTCTGCATGTCTCTGCCCAGTCGGACTTTGCACCATGCAATCTGCATGCTTTTCACACCGAACCGCTCATGGGG
>JAEIHY010016794.1:0-21169 GCA_018904565.1 Drosophila tsacasi | reverse complement strand
GGATGTAACAGTTGAAGAACTCTCTGTGGAGGTATCCGTGGAGGAACTAGTTTCTGTCGAAGTCTCAGTAGTTATGGTTGAAGGGGACGACGTATCTGAGGATGTAACAGTTGGCGAACTCTCTGTGGAGCTCTCGGTGCTTGCAGTGGTTACATCATCATCATCCGGATCCAGAACGCGATCACATATATCCGAATTGTCGCTATCGCAACGGGTAACACAGGGATCTCCCACCTGAGCGGCCTTTACACTGCATACATACTCCGACGCACAGGAGTAGTTATCCCCGGCAGCCACACCATTATTGCAGACAGCAAAGGTGGTCAACGAAGTGCAGGCAAAGATGTTTGCTCCGGTGCAAATTCCACACTGGGAAACGTCACCACAGGTCCGGGGAGTTCCCGGGCTGTCCGGCATGCAAATGATGTTGTACTCCGTGCAAATGGGTTTGTCCTCCGGGCAGGAGTACGTGATATTCTGATCCCTGACACCTAGGAATGTGAAAAGTGAATGAAATGGGTTAGCTCTTTCTGGCTGACTGATTGCCGAGAACTCACCATTGTAGCATATCTGGAAGTGGCCCTCGGCGGTGCACGCATGCGCATCCACGCACTGATTGCAGGCGGCGTCCACTGGGTTTTCCGGGACCAAGAGAGCCACCAGGAGAAGTACAAGTTTCAACGCCTCCATTGCGAGTTTTCTAATGAGTCGCGAAGGAGCAGACGCCCAGCTTTATAAACCCAAGTGGGAGACATATCTTTATGGCGATCTCGGGGCCATAACACTTATCTCTCAATGCCGGGCAGGTCATAAAGGGGGCTTCCTAGTAAATGATAATCTTCGGGTAGCACGGGAGCTCGTATATTTTCAAAAATCTCTTGGAGACTTTACTCGATAATAAACCTTAGATATCAGATGTTTTTCTCCGAGATCCGGGGAGAGTCGGCTCATATAAAAGTTTGGCGCATGTCAGGCACTTCAGTTAGTCAAATTCAGAGCCAGCATTATGCAGCAGTCCCAGATCCTGAGAAGTCTGGTGAGATAACTTGGAATTTTTACCAGGGGATTTTATAGGAAGTATGTTTAATAAACTTTACTCACTTCCAGTGCCTCCTGGCCGCCATCAGTTCCATGGCCGTGGTGGTCGTAGGTATTTGCGATAGCTGCCAGACCAACAATGTGGCCTGTGTGAACGAGACCCACTACCGCATGTGCTCTTCCAATGTGGCTCCCAATCAGATCCTACCATGCGGCGAAGACAAGGTCTGCACTGAGTACGCCGCCATCTGCATGGACAAGAACGCCGTGACACCCGCCTGTCCGGCCGACGGAGCCGACGGATCCTGCGAGACCTGCAACGGCCAGAACCTCTTTGTCTGCACCAGCCGCACCACATTCCAGATGTGCGACGGCACCGCTCTGACGGGTGAGGTCGCCTATTGTAAGGATAACAAGGTTTGCTCGATCTCCTCCGGAAAGTTCTGCGTGGACAGCTGCGAAATCACGGGATCCGTGGAGTGCGACAGGGCTGCCCCATAGGGGAGAGCGACTCTTGTGTATTATATAATATCAAATCTACCTTATAAATAAACTTTTTTATATTATCTGAAATAAAATAACAGTCTTCTTATAATATTAAATACTTCTGAGTTGTTGAAGGGAAAATCTTATCTGTATCCACAGTCATATCTTATCGGTAGCGTGTAAAGATTTGAAGATATGTGCGATGTGTATAATTGAAATAGAAACGTTAACATATTAGCAGGGATCATGATTTAGTTACCTATGTACACTTTCACTATCCTTTAATAAAATATAAAAGTTTTGTAAGGACCTAAAGAATGGTATATATTCACACAAAAATATACCTTAAATTATCGACTATAAATAAAATAGTAATCTGCTTTAAATATTACGCACATTTCTATTTGATTGTTCTTTAATATTATTTAGGTCATTTTATAATCTTACCAAATTTCTTATTCCATCCAAGGCCATCATTCTTTTTTCATTTTTCATTTCCTTTTTTCAGAGAATGACCTTTGGTCCCCATGCATTGGTAGAATAAGTAAATATTTGCCTTTTTAATTTTGGCTCTATTTGCTTTTGCTTATTATCCTTCAGAGTTTGTTTATTAGTCATGGCCACATAATTTATTATTTGCGAATTATTCTTATTTTCGGAATAGTTTTCCACTGAAATGGCAGCCCTGAAGAACTGCGGCCATATATTTCACGTTACGACCTTCCGACTAAGAGCTTATCGTTGTTTTGGCCACATCTCCTCGCCTTACCAGGGCCAAAAGCTACGCAAATTCTGTTGCGAAGGTCAGTTCTTTTGCCTTCCGAAAAAAATAAAACAAATATTCTGTGTACAGTGTAGTGAGGTAACTTCATCAATTTTAAATAAACCCTAATTGAATTAAGCAATTTAATTGACATTGACCCAATTACACTGGAGTGTGTGTAATCAAATTAGACATGTGAAGCAATGACGTCAAAGTGCCGAGGTGTAGGAAGCGGCCATAAAAATTCCAAATGCTAATGGGTATATGCGGTGGCAGCATTTACCGTGATTGCCCCTGCTGCGTCTGTCTGATGCCGTAAACAAATTGCCCCGGCACTTTCATGCTCGAGTTTTCGACCTGGCGAGGAGTTGCTCCACATTTAATGGTCGGCTCAGAGGTGTGGAAAACAAATTCGCAACAGGAAGCAAACGTGAAAGGCGAGAGCGCAGAGATGGGACCGCCTACCATCCAAAACAGTCGACAAATCTGTCAAATCTACACATCCCCGGAAAGTGCACTTGGAAAAATTTAACAGAATTGTGTTTAGAAATATGATAAAGAGATTTGGAAAATAAATAAAATTCCACTTTTTGTAAGGACACAGAATAGGCATGAAGAAATGCATTTATTGTGTTTTAGGTGTTATTAGGTATTTTTAGGTGTTATTTTTCTAAAATGATGAATAATTAACTATATTTTATTTATTTCTTAAGTATTTATTACTTTAAGAAATACTTTGTTATTTTAAAGTATTTTTCAACGCTAAACATATTGTAGAAAATCCACTTTCCACCTTTTCCAGCAGTGCACCTGGCTGATTGTGGCGCATCTAATTGTTGCCGCAGTTGCGTTTTGTTATTGTAATTAATATTCAGCTAAATTCAGCTGGGCTTACTAAAACTAAAAAGCGAAAAGCGTTGAACAAATTGCGGTCATTAAACTTTTTGCCACGCCAAGTGAAATAAATTGTCGCCCCCGCTAGCGGTGCCTGCCATAACAAAGTCACAAATCAACGCGAGTGGATCTGCGTGCGGATTCACTACCAACTTTAGAGTCGATCTCCCAGTGGATTACCATGATGCTGCTGCAGCTGCAACTGGCCGCGTTTCTTGGCCTCCTGGTCCTGGCCACCGGCAAGGTGCACAAGCAGACGGCCTCGAACAGCTGGCGGGATTTGATTTTCGGCAGCAAGTGGCTGACTCCCGCTCCGCGTTTGAGGGAATCTAAGTGTGGGTTCCAGTGTCCGATAGTGTTTTAAATCAAAAGAAGTCTTATTAAATTACCCCCTTCAGTCCTGCCCATTTTCGCCCTGGTTCCCATCGGTCCTGGCAGCTGTTCAGCGCCTTCGGGTGAGCAGGGAAACTGCATTCCCAGCAAGGACTGCGTGCTGCGAAACGGCATTCCGGCGGGTCCCTGCGGCGGTGGCTATGGCGTCTGCTGCATCTGTGAGTGGAGTATTGGAGAATTTGTGGAAAATATTAAATTGAAAACCCCCCGCGTTCAGTTCTGCAGACTTGCGGCGGTGTAATACGCGAGAACTCCACGTACTTTGTGAATCCCAATCATCCGGATGTCTACGACGGCACCGGAAGCTGTCAGGTGACTGTCCAGAAGCTCCACCCGGATATCTGTCAGCTGCGCCTGGACCTGGATATGTTTTCGATAGCGCCTCCAGAGGCAGCCAATCATATTTGCAATCAGGATCAGTTACTCATATCGGGCGGCAGTCCCACGCCAACAATTTGCGGCAGCTCCACGGGCGATCACAGTGAGTTTGAATCTTATTATTTAAAGTGTTGCAATTTATAGAATATTATATATATTCAACGACTTAAATGCGAGGTAAGGTGATC
This sequence comes from Drosophila tsacasi, assembly GCA_018904565.1. Taxonomy (NCBI): domain Eukaryota; kingdom Metazoa; phylum Arthropoda; class Insecta; order Diptera; family Drosophilidae; genus Drosophila; species Drosophila tsacasi. Next base: position 17,029 of record JAEIHY010016794.1, on the reverse strand, counting down.
TCAAATTGACAACAATTTCGGTTAAATAAAGATTATTTTTATATTTACTTTCACTTCCCTGCATTTAATTAAAACCTCTCCGTATTTAAAACCGTTTTTTTTTGAAACAATTATTTGTTTGTTTCACGATTTCTTTGTTCCGCTCATAATTAAAGAATATTACAATTTACATAGAATTTAAAAGCTTTGATGATGCTGATAATAATATTGTGAGCTCCCGACAAAAGAACAAAGACAATTTATGATCCGTGTTACTAACAAAACGCTCTCACTTTCCAATGCCAACCTTGTGTGTGCCTTCCGCAGTGTACATTGACGCGGGTCTGGGCCAGAGCAATCCGATTGTGCTGTCGGTCATCACCAGTGGCAGCTTCCCGCGCCTCTGGCGCATCCGCGTCACCCAGATCCATTGCGGGAGCATCAGCCGGGCGGACCAGGGTTGCCTGCAGTACTACACCGCCATCAGTGGGCGGGTGAGGAGCTTCAACTACAATTCATTGGGGGGCAGGCAGCTTTCCAACCAGGACTACAGCATCTGCATCCGCAATGAGCGCAACTTCTGCGGCATCCAATACAATGCCTGTCCCGATCTGGAGAATAATAGGTCGCGGGCCTTCACGCTGACCGGGAACTCGAACAATCCGGTGCCCACAATGGTCGGCGGCGGAGGAACGGTGCCGCCCAATCCCAACGGTTGTGTGAGCGACTGGCTGCTGATCGGCTGCATCCGGTCGGCTGACAGGATTCCACCGCTGCCAGGATGCGAGGATCGCGTCTGCGGCGGCACGTTCAGCGCCGAGGCCGGAATGCTGGCCAGAACGGTGCAATGTGAGTATTGAATTCATAATTATTAATTATCTTATCTTATATTAACTATCTCTGGGTGATTATGACCACATTTATATTATTTGTATGATCCTTTCACAGCCAGCGTTCGTCCTTTCCGCCTTTACTTCCACACAGATGGCGTGGAGGCCCCCAATGACATCGATAATCGGGGTTTTTGCCTCGATTACGTCCAGCAGCCTTGCACAAGTGGATTTTAGCCTTGGGCCTAAAAGCATGCTTTACATTTTAACAGCAACCAAACGCGTTTTAAATCGCTCGAAAGTATTCGCATGAGCGCACTGTTAAAGTCGCCAGCAAAACGCAAACACGTTTCGTATGTAATATAATAAATATGTTTTATTTATTGATTTTCGTAATTAAGTTAGACATAACTTTTAGATTTAAGTTAATTTAGAAACACACAATATCGTGTCGAGTGTTTTGGTACAAATTTAATGACGTCTCATTGGGATATCGAAATTTTTCTCGCAATCGAAAGTCTAATATTAAAATCGTTTTTCAACTACTAATACAGGTTTATTGAATTACGTTTAATTAATAATACTTAGCTGAAGCAAAAACAAAAATAGTTTAAATAACAGAAAAAAACACTATGAAAAACGCTTTTGTTTAAGGACATTGTCGTTGATGTTGCTGCTGCCTGCTGCCTGCTGGCATGTCGTATAAAAGGGATTTTCTGGACTTTGGGCTCTGGGTTCGCTTGCTCGCCTGAGATCGCCAATTTCAGTCTGTGCGCGCATTGCCCGACTTGTGACGTCACTGGGATCGGTTTATCATTATCTCGGGTGCGATGCGGGGCTCTCTAGGGGGGGAATATACTCTCCTAATCCTAATCCTAATAGGTTTGTATCAAGGCAGCCACGTGCTGTTTCTCCTCGTCGGTCAGACCGTTTTTCAGCGTGCGACGCACTGTAAAATATTAATGTTCAATATTATTTAAGAATTTGTAAGTGGATATAAAAAGTACAAGTTAGTCTGTGGCCAGCATGCCGTGTTAGATGTGTGGGTCGTGCAGGCCTCATTAGTGGCAGGTATTTTTTGAAAATCAGTTAAAAAACATGCTACAAAAGTTTATAGATATTTACAAATCGGTGATAAAACCAGGAGGTATAATACAGTGTTTCGACCCACTTTTTTACATGCATAAAAAGCCAGATCTTCAGCAAAATAGGCAGGTCTCTTCTGGTTTTCACTTTCGATACATTAAAATTTCGATATTCCATAAATAAAACATAATCGAAAGTGTAAATCGGTGGACCACAAAAAAACCAAGGCTGAATAACAGTTTCAGCAAAAATAGAGTTTGAACAAAGGAATATATATAACAGGGTAAAAATTCAACTCAAATCAATTCACTAACCAAAAAGGTAAAACCTAAAAAACAGTGGCTGTTCTTTTGGCAACGGTTACGGCTACTGTTAACACTAATGGTTACGGTATCGGTAACAGTATCGGTATCGGTATCGGTAACGGTATCGGGTTCTACGGCGATGGTGCTCTTTCAACTGTGAATCCTTCGCGCGTGCGGCTGCGCTTCACTTCGATTGTCAATAGTTCAGATTTGTTGGGTTTGGTTTTATATATTTTTTATTGGTTGGATTGGTGCGTTAATGGTAAAAGAACGAAAAGGAAATAAAATTAAAACCCAATGTAGGCAACAGATTCGTAAGCTTCGTAAGGCAAAACTAAGGGAGTGACAAAAAGCTGCGAAATCGAGGGGCAAAAAAACTGCAAGGATTTTCGGTGTGATTTTGGAATTTGGAATTTTGTGTGGGGGAGAAATCAAGAAATCTCGTAAGTTCATTTGATTGTGTCTCTTGTGGAATTCTTTGGCGGTGTACTGTGTGTGTTTCTGGTTTCTGGTTGTGTCCAGCTAGAGGTTATAGACATAGCGCGCTGTGTGTGATTCGAAAAGATAGACCAACACCTCTTCATTAAAACGTTTTCTAACTGGTCAGAGTTATGGACTTGGATCTCGATCTAAATCTGGTCTTGTGGCTTGCGGCCTCAACTTACATGATTTGCGATCCGCGTGTCGCGTCCGCTTCCGTTCCCTTGGCGTGGTGCGGGTGCCCGGCGCCTTGGTGGCGGTCTTGACCAGAGATTCCAGGATCTCGTCGTCCCCGTCGGTGAACTGCTCCTCGCTCTGGCGGGCAATCGGCGAGCGGAGCTGCTCCGCCCGACGTCTGCGCCAGGTGAGAGTGCCATCAGCCTGATCGGCACTGGGTGTGCCCAGAAGTGATCTGAAATTGTAGTGAATACGGTTTAGAAATCAATATGTACAAATATATATCTAGGTGGGCAATCATCGATACCTTCTCTAGAAAGAATAAAACCCAAAACTCACTTCAACTCGGCGTCGGCCACATCCTCTTTGGTCTTGAACTTGGCCATGTCGATGATCAGCTTGCCGCGCGTCTTGTTCCGCTCGCGGTGGTTGGCCTTCTTCTCCAGCTGCTGCTGCACCCGCTCCCGCGTGGTGCGGTACTCCAGGGCGAACTCGGACAGGGTGCGGCAGAACTCATTTGGCCGCGACTCCGCCACACTGTGCTGCGGCATTCCCAGCCACAAAAGGAACTTCCGGTAGCGGTTCATCACACGCCGGTGGACGATCTGCAGGATAATGATGCGCTCGGCACAGTCGGCCAGGAAGTCAACCAGCTTCTGCTTCAACGGCGGCGGGCAGTCGTGCTTGGCAATTAGCTTGAGACGGTCCCAGGAGGCCTTGCACTCCGCCTCCAGCTGGTTGAGATTGTGGGCGAGGTCGGTGAAGTCCGCCTTCGAGGCGCGCGTAATGGGCCCGATCTCCGAGTAGAGATCGCTGGTGTCGCTGCTCGACTCCATGACCATGTGGCACAGGTGGTGCAGCAGCGAGTGCTTGTGCACCGTATCCTTCACCTCGGGCACCTTGGCCAGGTACTCGATCTGGAATCCCTTCACCGGAGCTCCGTTCAGGAAGATGCCCACGGACAGCAGGGTGGAAAGGATGGAGCGGAAGGTGCGGTTCTGACGCAGGATCTCAATGCCTTGCTTGAGGTCCATCAGAGGCTCGGCAATTTCCCGCTGTGAAGAGAAGCAGAAATGGTTAAGTGAAATATATAAATAAAAGTAGTGATAAGTAATCTCACCTCGCTGTTGTCAAAGTCCAGACGGAAGGCCCACAGCTTTAGGCGCGCCCCCAGCTCCGAAATGGAGGCCAGGGTGAGCAGAAACTGCTCGGCGCTGCCCAGCGGCAGCTCCGGATTGGACAGCTGCGCCTCCTGGATCTTGCCGCGCTCCTCGTCCGTTGGCAGCATGTTGAGTAGCTTGTCGATGCCCTCGCGGGTCACCACGGTGGCGTCCATCTTCAAAATGGCCGCCTTGATGGCCCGCGGCGGAGGGAGCTTGGTGATCGCAATGTTGATGGCATTGGAGCGCTTGTGGTCGAGCACGATGATCTCCTTGCTCTTGTTCAGCTCTTGTTGTTTCTGCAAGATCGGCGAGTAGGGTTAGCGACATTCGATCAGGGTTCGATCGGTCAGAGATAAAACACAGTGGTGCAAGAGAGTGAACGAGTAGAGTGTGGAGTGCAGAGTGCAGAGTGCGGATTTGTAGAGGAGTTCTGTTCTGTTCTGTTCTGTTCGGTTAACTTGAGATCGTGTGAGAGAGTGTGTAAAAACCAACACCAAAAAACACAAAACAATATGGGCACAGATCGTGAGTTATAGTGAGACATATATGTGCGGAGAGATAGTGAGAGAAGTAGAGACTAGGGGACAAGAAACTTAATAACTTTTTCAATGGCACTCACCTCCTAGAGACATTTGGAAACATTTGAATATTTGAGAATTATTTTCATTTGATTTTGAGTTTAGCACAACATTTATGTAGATTTATCCGCAAAAACAGCCCGTTCGACATTTATGTATTAGGAATTATACAAGAATCCATAGATATAGGGGAAAGAAGAATACAAAAATCATTCGCATGGTGTTAAACACTTAAGAGAGACACTACAGCTAGTTTAATCACGCTTAGCGTAGAGTCCTTGAATTTCGAAAACCGTCGACCAATTGGGGTTATTACTTAGGCAAACATATATAACTACGCACCTTGGTCATCAAGTCTTTGGCGCGGGACTCAAAGAGATGCTCGAGCTTCTGGGTATCCACGTTGGCATCGGGCAGCTCGTCCCAAATGGTCTTGCCTACCACCTGCGGTATCATGTCCTCGCGCACTTCCTTCCAGAAGAGCTTGACCTGTGGTTGGATCAGACATGAAATGCTATTTATAATTGAATCTTTAAAGTACATTAATTATGAAAACCAACCGTCTTCTTGTTCTTTTTTATGGTGTTGTTCCCGTTGACCAGCTCCCCGTTGACGGAGCCATTTAGCGAACTGTTGACACTGTTCGTGAGGCTGCCCCCGTAGCCGAACATGGGCGGCGGTGCCAGGCTGGGCGGCATCATGGGCGGCGGGGCAATGGCTCCTCCCAGAGGCGGTGGCGGCGGAGGTATGCCGGCTCCGAGTCCCCTTGGAGCCAGTACATCCTTCTCGTCGTCATCCCTGAGATCCGTGAAGTCCAAATCGCAGAGATTCAAGGGCCGGGTCATATTCCTCACCAGCTCCTCCCAGTGCAGTTCGTTCTCTGACTTCTTGGGCTCCGGCTTCTTTAGCTCCTGGTCCACACTCGACGATCTGGAGAAGAAGAGGAACCAAAACCTTAAGTCACGAAGATCGAAAGACTTTCTTCAATTCCAGCTATCGGGGTAACGTGTAGAGAGGGTCCATAAATGACTAGTCCGACCTTATCAATAAGACAGACGCACGCCTAGCAGCACTATATACTTTGTATATATTCCGATAAGCTATCTGGAATCGGGCGACGAGGAGCGGGGCAGACTACTTTCTAGAGATCCGAGAAACCCGATGACAAACGGTGATACGACCATGATTTTAGGTGCTCCTCAGACTGTGCGAAAACCTGAACTCTTACGAAACTCCCGCATAAATCTAATCTATCAAATTCGCACGATGGACTCTCACATTATCGGCCTGCAGCGGCCATCCTTATCGATTCCCATCCAACGATAAGGCTTGTTCACTATAATTCCCTGATTTCCGGGCGGTATAAAGCCGGTGCACCGATCAACAGTTGGCACATTTGTCAAGCGAGCAACATGGCGGATGTAAGTTGAGGATCGTTGCGTTCACGATACGGGACTAACTCTATCGATCTTTAACCCCTCTGCAGTTCAACGCAATTCTGGAGAAGACCAAGGCCTTCAGCACGAAGCCCCCCCCGGAGGTCTACCTGGAGTTCTACGGTCTGTACAAGCAGATCCATGAGGGCGACATCACCATCGAGAAGCCCGCCGATGCCGAGGGCGCCGCCAAGTACGATGCCTGGCTGAGCCGCAAGGGAACCTCCGTGGACGCCGCCAAGGCCGCCTACATCGCCCTGTACGAGAAGTACAATCCCATCTACGGATAAAGTGTGATTTATACATGTCTGGCCCCCCAATAAATCTTGACCACCTTTGAATCAGAATGGTTATCTTCTTGGGAGACAGTCGTCGATAGTTTCTTTATGGCTGCCCAGACGGGGGTCATAAAGCCCTGGCATACTTGCTTATCTACAGGGGATTAGGCTGAATTGTTATCTCAGGATGATGGCGCCATATTTGGTCGTAAATCTTTTTAAAAAAGCTTTTGAGGACTTAAAGATTCCTGATTAACAACTTTGTAAGAACGTCAGCTAAGGAAACCTTACTTTCACTTCAGTGAAAAAAATATCCAGAAATAGTATATCTTTTTCTGGGTAAGGTTTTATTGTAGAGGTATTTCTAGGGTCCTAAAAATCACATCAGTCTGTATTTTAGTACAGTGTTTAGGTTATTGATACTACATATATAAAAACTCTTGATTACTTTTTGAATAAACCCATTATAAATATTCTGAATTTTTTATTACTAATGATGAATAAGAGTTTCTACCCTTTAAGAATGGCATTTCAATCATTTGAATTCCTTCAGGATTCAAAACCTGTTTACAAATAAGTTAACTCAACTCACCTGGATATCTCGCCCTTGCTCTTGCTCTTGGCCAGACCCTCTTTGGCTTTCGATATGAGGCCAGACATGTCGCCGACGATGGCGCGATTGGCCGACTCCTGTGTGGGACTCGTGGGCAGGTTGCTCAGCTTCTGAGTGAGATCCTTGACCGTGTGGTCCCGCTTCAGCTGGAGCAGCAGCTGCTTGTCCTCGCTCTCCAGATCTGTGGGGTTCGACAGAAACTATACATTTAACTCTGATTTTTTTCGAAAGGGCACTCAAAAGTATGCAGCGGTGCAGGCGCAATGCAATGTGGTTGAGCTGGCGGCGCTTGAGAGTATGCAACACAGGTGACAATATACACACAGGTGAGGCAGGTATGAGAGGGAGTTAGGAGTGGCTAGACCCACCTGCTGACGGATCCACGGGACGCGGCAACAGCTCGGGGTTAGTACTGGTTAGGGCTTGGGCTGGCGGCGGGCTGTTGTATATTGGGGCATGNCACCAGCCGGACGGTGGTGGCGGCGGCGGCGGAGGAGGTGGTGGTGGGGCCGCTCCCACGGGCTTTCGCACCGGACTGAGGGGTTCCGGTTCGGGCCCTGCATCACACTTGACGGGCGTGGAACTCAAGGGTTCCGGGATGAAATCGAATCCCGAGGCATTCAGCGTCTTCTTGGGACTCAGCAGGACTTCCGGCGCTGGCTGGTCCTTCGCCAGGATCTGGTGCTTTGGCGATTGGCTATAGTAGTTGTTCAGCCGATTGGCCTCGTTCTCGTACTTCTTGTAGGCACTGTCCGTCTGCTGGATGTTCTTCATGATGCCACTGATCACCGTGGAGTTGCGCTCCCGGAAGAGGTTCTTCTTGGTGAGGAACTCGCTCTGGCTGTTGTTGTGGTTGTTGGCCTTGTCGAAGCTGTTGTTGATGATGGAGATGCTGTGGCTGCCGGTCAGGAGCTGCTTGCTGGGGCTCATCAGCAGCAGGCTGTTGTTCGGCGTCTCGTTGCTGCTGATGTTGCTCAGGTTGTTGTTGCCCAGGCTGCTCTGGGTGCCACTGACATTGTTGCACGACTCGTGCTGCAGCGACTCCGGCGGACTGTCGCCGCCCTGGACGGTGGCGGGAATGGCGGTTACGATTTGGCCTTTTTATGGAGCATCAGCATGGATTGTATGACGGTATTTTTTGTGGAATGGTTAGCATGATCAGCGGGTGAACAGCGGGACAACAATACACACAGTGATTAGCGTTTTGTTTGTTCGGGGGAGAGAGAATCACACGTTAGTTAGTTAGCAGCTGGTGAGGAGCAGCCAGATCCTTAGCCAAAAACTTACCGAGACCCTCGCGCTGCTCCAGAGCGGCAAAGATGCCATTGGCCGCCGCCTCCTGCTGCTCCTTGAGGAAGCTCTTGTGCCGCTCCGCCCGCTCTCGTCTTCTGCGCAGTCCAGGCGTCACTCCCGCTGCATCGCGTGCTAAAGGATTATGAGATTATTATCTTTCCATAATTTAATATCTTAATTTTAGAGCCTACGTTTCTTTTCGTTGAACAACCCGCCACTGAACTCTGTTGAGTTGCCGGAACCGGAGCTGTCCTCGTCCAGGGTAGCCTGGGTCGGGGTCATCCGGAGTACTGTGGTGGGCAGGACCTTGGTGAGTGGCGCAGGACTGTTGTCAGTGCTGTGGCGACGGGACTTGCGCCTCTCCGTGGTGTTTGCCCCGGGCCTGTAGCGCTGCGTCTTCCGCATCGAGTTCTGGGGCAGACGCTGGCCATCCGACTCACCGTCCTCGAATCTAGAAGAGGAAGTATTAATATACGCAAGCAATATTTACATTTTAGGCCAAGAACTCACTTCAACACAGCCTCGTAGAGTTGCAGCTGGTCGAGCAGATCCAGATCGGTGCCGGGCTTGGACATGTATCGCTGAATCACAGTCTCCATGCCCTGCTGCTCCAGGAGATCACTCTCATCATAGAAGCTGTCCTGGTCATTGAGGCCAGCCAGGGTTTTGTTGATCAGCGACGTGGCATAGATGACCAGCTCGGCATCGGCATTATCGTAGTCCTTAAGCAGTCTGAAAGGCAACAGGAGGATTAGTAATCTTGGTCCATCTCTAGTCCCTAACTAGCCCGAAAGTAGGCAGTAGTCCAGCGATAGTTACCTCATTATATTCGACCAGGGCAGAGTGCCCTGGGAGGCATCCACCGCGTGAATGGCACTGACCAGCACATAGCAGTTGGACTCGGCATACTCCACGAAGACCAGCAAGAGCTTGAGGGCAGTCTTCACCACGGACCGGTAATTGGAGGCAATCAGCGAGTAGAGCCACTGCATCGTCGGCTCATGCTTCATCACGCCGTTCATCCCGTCGACATAGAGCATGACCTGCCGCCGCCGCATCGAATGACATGATTAGTCGTCGTCGTCGATTGGAATCTCTACTGGTATATGGGACCTACCTGTCCGAGGGCCCGCAGAATGTAGTTCTGATAGTTCTGGTCGGCGCAATTGCCCACGCGCACCAGGCAATTGAGGCCGCCGAGGGCCACAAAGGCGTGCACCAGATCCTTATCCTCCTGGAACACCTGCTTTAGCGAGAAGAGAGCACGCCGCAGGTCGCTGCCCTCCGAGGAGAGGAGTTTCTCTGCAAGGGCAAAAGGCAAAAGGATTCTCCGTTGGTCACACGCTGCGTATGCGCAATAATTGCTGAATTCAACTCACCGATAATCGCATGGACGCGCACATTCAGCTGCGTACGCACCACCAGCGAGTTCTTGCGACTACAAAAGAATAAATATATATTCATATTATATATTTTGAAGATATCTATTATATATTAAAAGTACCCAGAAAATACTAATTTAATTTACCTTTAAAATAAATTAAAAATGCGTTTAGTTAGTGTTCCATTTCATAATAAAACGACACCAAATCTTGCCCTGCTTTTGTTATTATGGAATGCCAAAACAAGCCAAGCGTAAGCCACAATGGGGAGCTGCTGGCACCTCGAAGCCTGGCCCATTCCCATTCCCATTCCCCCGGCCAGTTCATTGACCAGCTAAGAACATTGATTACCCGCTGGTGCGCGCTTTGCTTCACCTCGGCACCACAGCTGGTCATAATAAAAGTAATAACAAACGACGCAGATAATTGAAAATGGACTATGAGGCGGCGGACATGGGCCGAGACTCCCAGATGGACTCACATATAGACAGACAGAGTCCGCACAATGAAGGTGAGTGTCTGAGCCGGAGTCGAAGACGAGGTCTCCGCAGACACACCTGTGACGGTAACATGTCTCCCTTCTTGCAGAGAGAAAAATATTGCGGAAAGTATTTGACAATTTCCTAGAGAGCTGATAATATTAGTTTTATTTGATTTTAACAAATTTTTGTCGTTGTGGGCAATCATCTTGTGATAAATTACCTAAATTAATTACCCACATCTACAAAAATCAGTCCGCTAGCCTAGTGAGTAGGGCATTCGCCTCTGGTGCAGTGGGTTTCTGGTCCAAAGCCCAGCGGGCAATTATACCTTTTATTTTGGTGGTTTTCCCATAAACCCTGGGGCTTAAATTAGTGCGAAAAATATGAAAAACAGTACTAAAAGTAGAGCAATTCTTTCAGAAATGAAATACCTTGTAGATGTGCTTTGAAGAGAGTTACAAGGAGTATTATCTCCATCCATTTTCAACTTGCTAAGTGGTTAGAACCTTTCAAACTATAACAAGTCTTTAGAACTGTGTAATTATTAACCGCTTAATGTATGGTTTAATAATTAATTTCTTCCTGTGTGCAGATTGACAGCGACGGGCACCTTTTGCGGAATTTTGATGCGAATTGAAGCGCATGATTTGCATGCGAGCTCGCGCTGCCATGACTAATGCGATAAGCATGATTAGTGGCCATCGGGCTGCGCCGCCACTCTTGGTCCAAGGAACTCCACTCTAAGCCGTCCTCTCCACTCCGCCCCACTCCGATCCACTCCCAGTGGCGCCACAACACTCGTAAATAGAGTGGGGACGAGCTGCGGCGCAAAGTGGCGGCAATTTGCGCAGACGCGGCGACATTCACGTTATAATTTCACAGAGCGCCCAGATATGGCTTAGATGGAGCCCCGCCCCTTAATGACTGATGATCACGGAGATGCGGTGCAGAAGTGAAAGTCAGAAATAGACCAGGAATCTATCAATCTATGCATGCGTTCCTCTCCTGCTCTGCTCCCTGCGGCAGAAGGTTAGCCAACTCCAGATCGTTGACTTTGAACCACTGCCCCCGGTACGGTTATGGCTATGGTTATGGCCAAGTTGCTGCTGCCAACATCTTCTTTATTTTTCTGCGGCCGCTGCTGCTGTTACTTTGACACTTGTGCCCCGTCGCGTACATCATTTTTCTTTGTGCCTCTCGACTTTTGCAGTTTTTTGTGGGGCTGTCTTAGCGCCTGCCTTTGTCATGACATCACGTTCCATAGCCTGATCGCGAATAAAATAAAGAAGGAACACTAAGAACTAGAGGAGCCGGAGCTAAATTCGACTAGCAAATACCTAAGGAGTTCGAGCCTGAAAAACTAAAACTATTTCGTTTGTATTAATGAGTTTTTTAAACTTTTTTCAATGCCTTTTCCTAGTAAAAATCCCTTAATAACAATAATTCTACAACTAAATAAAAATCCAAAGTTAATTCCCATCTTAATCATCTCCATTAAGAAACCCCTCTTCATTTAAGGGGTATTTGAAAGTGTACTTGTGCATAAATAACATGCATGCCAGTTATGAGAAATGCCCACAAGAAATGTAAATATAACAACTACAGAGCTGCGACAACGACTCAAAACTGACGTGGCGAGCGTTTTTATTTTGTCTTTTGTGTCAGTCTGCCGCGGTCTCAGTCTCAGTCTCCGACTCTGCCTCCTTGCCGCGGATTAAATGCAAATTAAGTGCAGGCTGCGGCAAAGACAGCAACAAGTTGCACGTACCACTGCAATGTCGTGGCATGCAAATGTCTCTCGGACAGTCTCAGTCGGAGTGGTGGAGTGCCAGAGTGGCAGGCAGGTAAGCAGCTAACCAACTAACCAGGTAGGCTGCAGATAGACGGACTCCGTTTCCTGTGCCGCAGATAGCGACAGTTTTTTTTTATGGCCTCCGCCAAATAACTTTATTAGCGAGCGATGGCGATGTCGGCGGTCCGCCATGGCGTATGTGTAATATGTTGCATTTCGGTGAAAGGCTGACAGAGCCACCCACGATCAGCTGCCCCAGTAACCCAGAGGGGATCGACTGTTTGCCTGGTCCGGTTCAGATCGGTTTCCTGATCAGCTCTCCTGGCTGGTGGCAGCGAAGAGCAGTTAAGTCGAGCAACGCCAATAAATTGTAAGATAAACCAACAAAAGTCAGAAGTGATGGTAGTGAAAGTCTATTTTTTACGAATTCTAAGTTAATATAGAAACCTAATCAACTGATACGCAAAATAATGCCATTGCTGTGCTCGAATTTGTATAGTTTAAAAGCTAAAAATGTTTTTTAAACAGGTATCTGATTGCGCCTGGATATGGTTAGTCAGCCTGCGGGAAAATGGGTTCAAGGTAAGCCAGCAAAAGTAGAAAAACTCCTGACCAATGCCCGCATGTGGGTGCAGTGCAGCACCGGGCAGGCACCACCACAACCCATGTGGGCTTTTGACAATTCGTTTCTGTCCAGGCTCATTAGCCGGCGTTTTGGGCCAGCTGTGGGAGCTCCCTCGCTCCCCTAGATCGTTGCGAGCACTCACCTGGCATTGAGACCCTCGATCTCCTCCGTCTGCTCGGCCAGAGAGGACTCCAGGTCCAGATAGGCGCCGTAGTCGCCATCCTTGTACACTTGAATGGCCGCTTCATCGATCTGCAACGAGGGAAAAGGAGAAGCTTAGTTTCGCCGGCAATTATAATTAAAGTCTGGCTAAAAGTAAATGGCAACGGCCATCCCGCCACTACCGCACTACGCAGTAAAAGTTGTTTATGGTCTCGGATCTCAGGAAAAGAGAAAGAAGCCGATGGAGCTTGAGGTTGTGCCGTAGTTGCAGTTGCACTTCGAGAGGTTCATGAGCTGCATGCTGCAGCGTAGAACGTTTTTGATGCATTCAACAAAATTGGGAAGTTATTGTGGATAATCCATGAAAAGCTACAAATGAAACCCAATCTGGTACCAGTGGACTTTGGAATATATTAAACAATAAAGGTTAACATCTCATGATAATGGCATTAACCTTTAGTTAAATATTTCCTTTGGTTTCGGTAAATATAAAATACAACTAGATATTTTCTTAATATAAATATTTATAAAATGTTTGGTGCAACACGATTTTTTATCAGTGCATCGACAGACGATGCTGCATTGAAAGTCCGCAGACGATTTCGTTTAGGCGCGCATTGAGGCCGACTCTTGATTGCTGGCCAAGACCAAGCGAGTGGCCAAGAGTGAGACCAAGATGACGCGTCGTCGCCGGCTGGTCACCTACTTTTCTCTGCTTTCGGTTTTCAGTTTTCCAGCCGCTGATTGATCAAGCTCCTGCTGCTCGAATCCGCTGATTGACGGCGCTCGCAGCCGTTGTTTTATTGGCGCATTGAAAGTAATTATTTCTGCATTTACAGAACAATTACCCGGCAACATGGAATTATCTGTGTCGACCGCTGGCTGGTCGGCTGACTGGCTTAATGTGTGAAAAAGTAAACAAAACGAAGACAACAAAAAAAAGAAGAAAATACCGTCTGTCATCCGGGTGGAAGATTACACATACGCCCCTTTGGACACTCCCCGGCATTAGCTGAAAAAGCAAGCTGGCTTTTTGTCTGGCTTCTATTCCCTTTCGGCCGAGACACACCCTCGGCGGAACTAATCGCATGTCCTGAGGGCTTAGCCGTCATTTATGAGGATTTTGCAGACACAGAAACTAAATTTAGGTGTTGATCAGGCCAATGACTCTGCCAGGAATCTAGAAACAAACACATCACTACGCTGGAATAATCTATTACTGCATTTCACAGAACAAACATGAGCCATGACTATAAACTTTATAGTATAGACCCGCTTCATTCAATAATTTCCAAGTTAAATGACTCGCCGCCACTTGAGTCCACTAAATAAAAAATATTTTCCCAAAGTGCCATGCTGTCTCGCGAGTCACGATTTCTTATCAAAAAGAGAGCTCTCGACTTCCATATTTTTCCCTGGCAAATTTTGACTCAGGTCAAGCTTCCGCATGTTGATTCAGCATTTAGGCAGAGGAAAACAAAACTTTCTAGACCAAGCTGGTCCGTCATTGTTTGCCCAAAGACGGACGGACCGGAGACTCACATTCAAATTATGTGTCAAATGCGTGCTCTAGTCGGTGGTATTTATAAACGCCTCTTTATATAAGCCATCGGGCAATTAAAATCAAAGCAAACATCAACAGCACGCTCCCTGGCCAGAAACTATACCCATTCCGGCTCGCTTTTATGATTTATTTATATTTCGCCTCGTCTTTGACTCGCATATTCAAACTCATTCATTCATTCACAGCTCTATGCAAATTTTGTGTCGCTTTTTTGATTTGGATTCCGATGCCGATGTCGGGTTTTTTTTCCCTTACTTGAGTGAAGCATGACATGTTTTTTAATCAAAATGATTTTTGGCAAACACATAAATGTGGCTATTGACACAGTTAAGGCGGCGAGCATAAAAATCGACGAGGAGAAAATGTAAAAACGCAGGGCAAATTTACAGAGAATCAAATATGGTTAGCAAAACAAATAAATATTACCAAATTATTGACATTCAGCTCAAAGAAAATAAATAATTAACGATTCAAAATTAATTTTCATTAATTTATCACATTTTATGCGTCCACCACAAATGGTAAGTCAAATTAGGGGAATTTTAATGGAGAGGCGAGTCAAAGAGGCATGGGTAATTTATAACTTTAACTATTAAATATATATGCAGGAATGACGGTGATTTATAATCGGTAATGACTGCATGACACATGCCTATCTTCACGGCTGGATTGATATCTAACATGGAGTTAAATTACAAGCAATAATAACACAGACTCGCGGACCTTAATATCTACTCATTTAGATTGGATCAAAGGCCGCTAACAATCTACAAGTGGAGGAACAAAGAGCCATATTGTCTGACCTTGTTTAAGTTTGCCGATATAGGTGACTAACACTTTTGCTTTCACATCAATCAAAGTTGATTGACCCTCAGCTGACCGCAAAATCCGACGGGCGGCGATGCTAATTGAACTTAAGAAAACTTCAAAGATGCGAGGAGGACTCGTGCAAATGGTTTCTGCAAACATCCAGAGATGCGTAAGTGTCAACGTGGCTCAAATATTTGGCCAACGTGAGCCATGATTTGTAAATGGATAATGGAAAATTTCCCGGCCTAGCCAAGCGTGTGAATCGAAGTGAGCCCATTTGATTGGCTTTGAATTTAAATAGTGTCCGGTCGTGTGAATGACACATGTAAATGACGCAATGCAGTGCCCCCAATACAGTGATTATCATCACAATTAATTAAATTAGTTTTTTGTTACAATTATTTATTCAACCGAAAAAGCGTTTGAATTCGATTGATGTGGCTTTTCACCTAGACTTTTTTCTATACGTTCTTTTATCTGCCTTTGTTTGGTTTCCATTGATTGGCCGTACTTCATATATGCTTATCTTATTCTAGTATATTTTTTGATTCTCTGAGGTGCCTAATGCAAAGGCAAAAGCTACAAAATTAATTGGCAAAAAGAATAACATAACAAATGGAAATCAAAACAAAGTGAAATAATCATTTTTAACGAAGGTAAACGAATAGTTCTATGCCCTATTATTTGAGGAGGGAATAAATACAGAATAGGTATTGGGATTACAAGACTCTGTTGATGGTTAAAACATTTTTACCCTTTCGTGAGCTCTTAATTTATAATTAAATATATATTTATTTAATTCAAAGTGTCTCTAGAATTGGGGGAAAAATATAGTTTCCTTTATCATTAACTTCCTAATTCATTTTACTAAATTTTTATGTACTGAAACATAAAATTGAACATTTAATAGTTAACCAAATTTGACCTATTGCTTAAAACGACTAAAAATTAAAGAATAGTACCCTTTCGATGACTTAATTGGTTTATAACTGGTATACGTATAGACCCCTATAGTCTTTTTTTGAGGTTCACATCGTCTTATTGGCCGGCAACGAGTTATATATATAAATAAATAATCATATTTTTAAGTTTGTGGCGTTTCGCGCTGGCCTGATGTCTGATGTCATCGGAGAGCAGTCAACGCCGCCGGAGATTACCGATCGGCGAGGCGAAAATTTATAGATCTATTGTAATGCGCTAAATTTAACAAGTTGCATGGGAGCCGAGCACAGGGTTCTGCTCGCTGACTAATTGGACAAATGGCATTTACAGCTGCCGCCGCTGCTCGGAGCTCCCACTTTTCTAGATCTGCAACTGGCTGCCACATAAATCTGCCTACGACAACAGCATCCTGGGCTGGGGGAAGCCAGAACTTCCTTTAGCGATTTGCTCATTAGAATTTATTGCCGCCGCTTGTCAAGATTTACGTATCCTTGCAGCACTAGTGGCTCCAGTGGAGCCACAGTGCAGTGCCCAAGTGGATGGGATGACAGATGACAGGCAGGGAATGGGGGCTCCTTAGTGGCTTTTTTGCAAATTAGTCAAAGTCAGGCCCAAACAATGGCAGGCTTAGATAATTGCTGGCCGGCCCTGGCTTTCACAATAGTTGTGTGTGCTAAGGCCAAGAAGTCGGCCCGGTTTGGCCCAGGGCTCCAGCTGGTGGAGCTCTTTTTCCAGCTCCAACTTCCTATTAGTTGCCACAGATTGTGCGATAGCAATAAGTTAGCCTGGCCGGGGGCCGCCGCTCTTCCCCCAATGGATCGAGCAGGGCCTGGGCCAGAGCCAAGCCCCCGTCAGATCCAGAGCCTCCGGTCCGGAGCCGCATCTGCCATTGTCTTCTCTGGCTGAGGATCTCCTTTCGGAGCATGAGGATGGGGTCATTGCCTTGCAATGCATCATTTGCTCATATCGCACAGCCACACAATAAAATATTGTAATAAATGTTAAACTATTTCTAGTTCAAATTCTAGATTAGACAATAGTATAATAATATT